>CAHIKZ030002705.1:5000-204369 GCA_903632075.3 Acanthosepion pharaonis | reverse complement strand
TTATGGACAATTATTGAATTTTAGCAAAGATGCTTAACAGACTTAATTCTTTTAAAAAATATTCAGTGGAATAGCTGATAATTTGAGGTTTTACCTTGAATGGTCGAGGTGTCGTTTTTGACACCTAGGCTATTTAGGTAAATGCATTGAAAAATTTCTCACAAGCAATAATACTTGTGTTTATGTCCCCTATCTATCTATTTATCTATCTATCTATCTATAAACACACACAATATTATATATATATATATATATATATATATATATATATATATATATATATATATACATATATATATATATATATATATATATATATATATATATATATATAAAAATAATCACACATAGAATTAATCAATATATTAATGCGATTATTGGCGACATCCATCGCTAGAAAACATAATATATGCATTAAAATCCTGTTCATCCATATTCTTTTGTATGTAAATCATATGCTGCCTAATGTTTTATGTTTATTAAAATATATATATATATATATATATATATATATATATATATATATATATATATATATAATCACTTTCTTTCAGTATGAGGTATACTAATATTTGTGA
Source organism: Acanthosepion pharaonis (assembly GCA_903632075.3). Classification (NCBI taxonomy): domain Eukaryota; kingdom Metazoa; phylum Mollusca; class Cephalopoda; order Sepiida; family Sepiidae; genus Acanthosepion; species Acanthosepion pharaonis. The sequence goes on along the minus strand of CAHIKZ030002705.1, from coordinate 203,791 downwards.
ATTTCTTTTCAGACTTGTTATTCCTGACTTGAATATTGAATATATTAGAGATGGCTGCTTCACAATGTAATGTAAATAAAGATGTCAAAGGAACTGGTCATCCTAGTGTTAAGACATATTTTATTCATAAAAGCAATTGAAAGCTTTTCTAATTAAAAATGTCTTCATTCTATTCCATTTTTATATTACGATTTAGGTCGAATTCTTTTCAACAAAATATTTGATGATTTAATTTGTAACAACGGCCTTACAGTTTTTTGACTTGTGATTTAGAAGGTTCGATCGTTTGCCCGTTCTGTGGTATTGTATATCACTTGTGAGAAACTGAGAGTTCGTTCGCGTGCTAACACAAGGTAGTAGTCGGGATAGATACGTGGTAGAAAATCAACCTGCATATGTATTCGAGTGAAATAGACTCGAGGGAGAAATATTCCACGAATTATCGCATTGTAGTGGTCAAAATTTAATCTATATTTAGTCACGTAAATTTATCGCATTGTAGTGGTCAAAATTTTAATCTTTGGTGGTTTCGTCGCTGGCTGAAGGCATCGCTTTTGATGGCCTGGGCATACATGAAGTCTGCTGCGATTAGTTAAGTTTGCCTGCCGTGGGGCCCGTCGCTAATGCCAGCTGAGTTGGATCTGTTATATTTAGCAGCTCCCCACCCCCCAGGGTACATGTGGCACAAGGCCAAGTTTAACGTGGGTCATCCGAGCCCGTAGGCTCGGCCAAAAAATCCCCGTAGAACCCGCATAAACGAGTTCGGGTCTGTCTACAACCTCGTCCGGGTTCCTCTCTGCCCAAAGTAGAGAGATCGACAGGAGCTGCGAACAGTCACAGCCTCGGTAGAACAGTCTATATCACTGTTCCCTGAAGTTTCCCGGGTTGGATCTGTCTTCGTGGGTGAAATCTGCATTGGCTTTATTGTGAATCAGCTGCTACGAAAACCGCGAGGGCCTTTTTCAAATTGGCCAGAAAAGATGTTTTATGAGTCTGGTATTTTGGGGTGGGGGTGTCCTGGAAGTGGATGCACAGAACTGTACAAAATTATGATCTGTTTTTGTTATATGAGCCGTGGATATTGAAGTAAATACTGTTTGTGTTATGACGACGTCTCGTAGCAATTATAAGTAACTAGCAGTAGAGCCCGGCGTTGCCCGGGGATGTAACAGTAAGAGATAGATCAAGTATCGACCATCATAAAGACTGAAAAATAAAGTTGACAAAGATTATTGTTTAAGGTTGACGGACACGCATGTCTTAATTAGTTTTTTTGTTTGTTTTGTTTTTTTTACGAATTGGTCAAACCCAAACTCAAACAAAAAAATTTGTTTTCAATCGTTATGAGTCTCTACCGATTGAATAGAATTTTATTATAAACAATTGTACATTGTAAATGGAATTTTTAAAGCATTCTGAATGTAAAAAAAAAGAAAAAAAAATTGTGCAAGACAATAAGAAACACTACCTGCCAAAAAAAAGTGAAGTTTTGTTGAAATCGGTTGAAAAATATAGAAACTGATCCCATATATAAAGGAACACACACACACAAACACACACACAACAACCTGGGTTTTATAATAAGTATAACTCGACATGAGTTGTCCCCCTTTCATTCTTGCAATGGCGATGCCGCTTAATCGTGTTTTCAAATTGATTTCGTGCAAAAACAATTGTATTTTTCCAATTTTTGGCGCTGTCAGAACCACCGCAAGGTAATTTTACGTAGTCCTGTGAAGTTTTGTTGAAATCGGTTGAAAAATGTAGGAAATCCGATCCAATATATAAACGTACAGACACACACACACAACCTGGGTTTTATAATAAGTATAATTTAGGTCTTTACCAATAAAATTAATGTATTTTGGTTGATACAAGGGTTAGGGTTAAAGGTAGTCAAAATGTTCGTAGTAGTCCTTGCAAGAATGAGTTTATGTGTACGTAGGCAGGAACGTATGTGTGGATGTATATATGTATGCATGTGCGTTATCGTAGGGTAGAAATGTCTTTGAAGTACTCGCTCAGTCTAAAAATGTTCCGTTCGTTATCAAGTATAAAAGAGGCGAGGGAGAAAGGTAGAGATAATAGTAACGATCGCTTGACGTTTGTCAAGGGACGTGTTAATACACTCGTTTCCTTCCCTCTGGTGACAGGCGAACTTGCCCATCTTTTATTTTGTTTGTGGGGCTTGAAAAGGTCATTTGGGAATTCACTCCCGGATATGATTCGGGGCTTTTCCATTGGAGGACGAACAAACTTCGCGTCGGCTCGCGAAAAGGTCCGTTAAAGAATTTGTTTCTGTGAATTGAAGATTATTTGAATTTCGTTTTTAAATATTTCCTAGTTTTCTATTGGCCGAAAAACATTTCACATCAAGGTGTGAAATTTTACGAGTTTTGTTTTGGATTCGCTTTTGCGTGTGTGTTAAGCAAAGTTTGTAAATTCGACTCTTTTTAATTTCTAACAAAATCAATGAGTCAGTGCGTAGCATTTGAATTTTAAATCTAGATCTTGTTTTGTTCACTACATGTGTGTGTGTAAAAACCTGTCGATTTTTGTAATTAAGGACGTCCATTCATGACATTATCAGAAAATAAGAGGCACCTATAAAAAATTAAAATCTATTGGTAATTCTCTAACATTTTCTCAACAAGCGTCTTCGTAAATAAGGCTAGAGAGTACCTAGAATTCGATAAAATATTAGATTGCTTAAAATATTTTCTGAATTTTTAAAGATTACTGGGTAGTTAAAAATATTAGATAAAAAAACCGTACACGTTGTATTCCTCAAGTAATTATTACAGTTAAGTACCCCTTACTTAAATTTACCAAACATCAGGCTGTCGATAGATATATCAGCATCTCATAAAAATACCCATCTTCGTGTTCAAATAATGCTTTTCTGTGATATTTTAAACTAAAATTTAGTAATATTTGTTTCAATTTAGATCAATTAAACTTCAAATTAGCTTATTGTTCACCAAATAACGTTCCAGAAAAGTATATTTTATTTATTTTTTTTTTTAAGCATTTCACCCCAAGCAAGGCGGGAAGCCACTAGCACGCAAGGGGTTACAGAAGATTTGGAGCGAGAGCAGGTAGGAGTGATAGAGGAAAGGATGAGGAGAAGATTAGTGGATAGATCAAGGCAATTGGAGATGTCGATCGACATTACATTTGAATAGTTGGAGATTATAGCTATCAGGGAAACAGGAATAGGGAAGGGAGCTCCACATGTGAGAGGTGCGAGATATGAAGCTATTGGAGTAGAAGAGACGGCTACATTTAACAGTTTCAACAGTGAAAGGGTGAGAGCGGGATGCCAGTCTCGTAGGGCGCTTCTGGGAACCAGCGAAAGCAGCTCATCGGAGCAGTTACCATGAAAGTATTTGTAAAAAAAAAAAAACAGAGAGAGTGGCGACGGCACGTCTGTGAGAGAGCGACTGCAGACGAGATGCCAGATCAGGGCCAATCACATTGCATATCCGTCTCTGGATCTTTTAAAAAAAGAAAATTATTTTCTGTTGACAGATGTGTCAATATGGTCGAATTTATAGATTTTACTGAGAAGAAGAAAAAAAAAAGATTCTAATTAATTTAAGTTCGGTTTGAAATTGACCAAAGTATTTTTCTGCTTATTAGGACTTTTTTTTTTTTTTTTTAATCATTTCGTCCTAAGCAAGGTAATAATGCCACTAAGACGCAATTGGCTACTGAGAGCTAAAGACTTTAGAAGGAACCAGGGAAAGGCAATTCTAAACAGGAAACAAGGAATAAACTTCTACTCCAATTCAAAAGATCAAGTGTGAACTGGACGATAGGTGAACCTATCTACCCCTATTAAATTTCGAAGCTTAAAATTAAAACTGAATTTAAAGATTCAAGAAAGATTTGTTTTATTTTTTAAATGCATAGGTATTGCTTGTTTATTTTTTTTGTTGGATGGAGGACGTACCCGAATAAAAAAGGTATTGTTTTTAAAAAATTTGTAATAAATATTAATTTCCCAAGAAATTTTAAACATCAGCCTAATTCATGGGATTAGGGTGTTTATGCTTAAAATTTTTTGTGAATTTTGAATATATATTTATTTTAATTTAAAACCATTAGAGATGAAAAATTTCAATGGTCGCAACGTATTGTCGGAAATTGCCGATAATTACCGATTAGCGTTCAACAAAATTTCCCGTCATTTCGAACTTGTTTTCGTGACGGCTAGGTATATCATTTGGTGAGTTGATTTTAAAATATCGCTTTCAGGTTTCGTTTAATATATATATATATATATATATATATTTTTTTTTTTTTTCGCCATGAGAAGCCATCATCCAGGTAAATTAATTTTGTATTTATCTTTTCTAATATCGGCTTTAAACAAGAAAATTACCCCTCATATTTTAAATTTTTAAATAAATCGAACGAAATTCATTACGACACAGTATACACCTTTTTTTCCCGTATTTTTTTTTCTTTCTTTTAAAAAAATCAAATAATCTTTAAAACTTCATTAGTGAAACTATATATATTTTTTTTAATAAGTGGGAACCAATGCATAATTTATTCAGATTTTAAATCACCTCCCATTTTTTTTTAAACACGTGTAACCCTAAATTTGATTGCTCTATCGATCTTAGTTAAATTCTTAAACTTTTTAAAAGTTTTGGGAGAAAATTTCAGACAATTTTCTTATTGTTCACACGAAATCATTGTTTGCAGACGACACTCATTTTCATCTCAAAGTAATTTGATAAATTTAAATTCAATGATTATGAAACAAAAAACCGATGACATCAAACTTAGGAATGTTTCAAATGTTACCAGTAAAAAACACTAAGAAAATAAAAATGAAATAGTTTTTAAAAATTCTTTATTTTTTTTTTTTTGTATGTATTTTTCAAAATTTAAACATAGGTAACTTAAAAATAATAAAATTTATGTCATTTTTTTAATTATAAATTTTGAATTTATAAACGTTTTTTTTTTACAAGTTTTTTTGCAACATTTATTTTTAAAACTTCAAATTTAAAAAAAAAAATGTTAATTTCGAATATAAATCCGAATTTCTGAGGTAAATTCATTTTTTTTTTTTAGGTACTTCCATAGATTCGCTTAAAAAATGTACAAACATGATGAAAAAATTCCCCAAACTTAATAAAAATAAAGTTTTATCGTCAGTTTTTTTTTTTTTTTTTTTTTTTTGTTATGAGGAAAGATCAAAGGACTTTTCACTTTTTTTTAAATCCTTTTTAGAGCCTTCGAAATTCTGGTTTAAATCTTGTTTCTCTGGCGTCAACATTGTAAAATTAAAAATTTTAGAGAGGGTCTTTTTTACGATGAAAAACATTGATTTTGAAATTCTTGTGAAAATCAGGTAAATTGTCGAATTTTAATGAAACTTCAGAACTTATTCACAAATGAATGAAATTATTTTTTAAATATTTCGATTTTAGAAAATCTTTGTAAAAAAAAAAAAAAAAAATTTATTTTTTTATATCTGTTAAAAACACCATTTATTTTTAATTTTATGAAATTTCGACAAATTCTTTTTTGTAGTGCTTTAAATGTTGATTAGTTTTAGAGGGACAAGTCCTCGGAGAATTTAAATCATGAATTTTTCTTTAAACAGGACCCCCAGTTACAGAAAATATGCTCTGAATCGTAAAATAATAATCCCCACCCCCCAAAAAATGGAATAATAAAAGTAAAACTGAGATTATTGTTTTTAATTTGAAATGCTTTTACTTTTTTTATGTATAAAAAAATATATATTGTCTTAAGAAAAAAATTTTTTCAATGAATGTTTAATTTTTCAAGAATTGTTTTCATTTTTATAAAATTTAATTAGAATAATTTATAAACTTTTAAATCTTCTAAATTTCTGTATGTATTTGTTGTGGTCAAGGGATATTGTTATTAAATTAAGTTAGACTGTATTTATGGAAATGGACAAGCTCACTACACTTCAAAAATTTAAAATGAATTTTAAATTTGTTTTATGCATATAAACTAAACATGTCGATTTTTGTAGATCTGAATCTTCAAACACAAGATAATATGTAGTAAAGTTAAAATTTATTAACAATTTTCTAACATTTCTGCAACAAGACTCTTTGTAAGTTAGACTACATAAAGCGAAGTACATAAAATTCAATAAAATAATAGATTGCTTAGAATAATTTCTTAAACATTACTTGACAGTTAAAAACTTATCTAAAAAAAAAAGCGATTTTCTAAGCCCGGCTTAGATGTGGCACAAGGCCGAAAGTATGGGGCACCCAGCGAGGATCGAACTCACTACTCAGTCGTAATTGATCTAGCAAGACAAGCTTTCTAACCATTACACCATGTAGAGGTGCCCAAGGTGATCATGTTATATTCCTAAAGTCATTTTTACAGGGATGGCCATCTTAGATTTTGTCACATATGCTGGTATGATTAACAAAGAATGTGATAAGTTTAAAATAAAGGAAATGACTCTGGATATGTTCACAGAGTTAATTTTTGTTCAAGGTTTAACAGCTGCAAAAGATGCTAAAATAGGATTGAAAGTTGGAATGTAAATTGAACAAAAACAAAACAGTAATATTACACTGCAAGAAATAGCAGACAATTCTCAGTCTGAAACACGAAACAAGGAATTCAGAAAAAAGAGTGTGCATTACTACAAGCAAAGGACAAGTGTACAAAAAAGAAAATAAATCCTTGTTTCAGATGTGGTAAATTACATCTTGGAAAAGACTGTCCATTTAAAAATCCAGAATATTACAAGTGTATGAAGACATATTAAGTCAAAACCAAACTAAGAAAAAATTCTCACATGAAGAAATTTGTACATGGCATTGTGACAGAAAAATGATCACAGACAACAAAAGGAAATTTGTGAATGGGAAAATAAATAATATAGGTGTGAAAATGTTACTGGATCCTGGTCGTGATATTTCAATCATCACTGAAAACCATACAAGGAATTTGGAAAGTCTTTATCAAAAAGGACTTTCAAAATCGCGGTTTCAGTTTCTGGTGAGAATTTTTTTTTTTTTTTTTTTTTTTTTCTTGAGAAATGACTTGCAATCTCTCTTTCTGTAATAAGCATGTAAAAACTAAAGGTTATATACTAAAAAATGCTATGAATTTATTCAGAGGACTGAATGGAACTATTTGAACTTTAGGACTCGCCGATAAACGTTTATTATAAAAATGTAAGTGGACAAGCGACCAATTTAAAAAGTCAGAGTGAGAATCTTAAGAAAGAATTAAAAAATGTTTTCCAGATGTTCTGTCAAATTAACTGTGTCGGTGTTCAAAAATCAAGGTGGATTTTCAAGTGAAAAAAAAAAAAGATTCAATGCCAGTATTTAAGCCGAATCATGCCATTGGAACAAGTCAATGAAAAGTTGAACAGACACGAAAAAATTAGTGTAATAGAAAAAAATTATGCCTTCAATATGGACTGCACAAGCGGTGTATATAAAGAAAAGAAATAACAAAATTTGTATCTATATTTCTGAGATGAGGTATTATGTACAATATTTACATTATTCGGACTATTGTCCTCATCTTTGTTGCCATATTTATTACAATATTTTGGCCCTTCAGTATCTGTCTATATTTCTGAGATGAGGTATTATGTAAACTATTTACATTATTCGGACTATTGTCCTCATCTTTGTTGCCATATTTATTACAACGTTCCGGCCGTTGTACACTCCGGCCTTCTTTGGGTGGTTAGAATGTCAAACTGAACCCTTTATTTTGCTCACTGAGGTAGACTGTTCTAGTTCCATGTTCCATATCTAATGGATGTTAGTTATCAGTTATTTCTTGTTAATTCCCCTCTCCAAGTTCTCCACTGTCTTAACAGGGTATTGAACTCACACTCCTTGGGTCTTGTCACTGGATCTAACTAACGCCTTTATCCACTGTGCCATGTGTCCTTGATAATGTGTCCGAATAATGTAAATAAAATTTGTTTTTTGCACAGATTTCTCGACAGGATTAAACAGTTGTTTAGAAACCCATAACTACCCATTACCAAGTTCAAGGAAATTTTTTTCGAAATTAAATGCCGAAAGAATATTTTCAAAGTTGGATCTCTCTGAAGCTTATTTACAAATTCAGATTGAATATGAATGTTCAGAATTAATGACTGTACATATGCATAGAGGATTATATAAGTTATTAATCATAAATGGAAAAGCTCACTACAATTCAACAATTTAAAATGAATTTTGAATTTATTTTATGTGTATAAACTAGGCGATTTTTGTAAATCCAAATCGCCAAACACAACATCATTAGAAAATAAGAGCAGTAACTATGTAGTAAATTTAAAGTAAAGTTATTGATAATTTTCTAACATTTCCGCAACAAGCCTCTTTGTAAGTTAAACTGTATAAAGCCAAAGTACCTAAAATTCAATAAAATATTAGACAGCTTAGAATATTTTCTTAAAGCTTTAGCATTACTGGGCAGTTAAAAATAATTATATAAAAAATGTTGTCCAAGTTATATTCAAGTAATTGTTCCAGTTACGTTCCCTTTAATATTTTAAACTTTAAATATGTAACATTTGTTTCAAATCAGATTAATCAAACTTAAAATTAATCTTCCACAAATAAAGTTTTGGAAAAGTATATTTTATTTTTGAAAGTTTTTTTAATAAGGAGAATTACTTGTTGACAGATTTGTCAATATGAATGATTTTAGCATTTTTATTGAAAAAAAAAATCATTCCAATCAATTTAAGTTGAGATTGAAATTTGAAATATAGTAAATTATTTTGCTTATTGGAAATATTAAATTTAATCTATTAACTTGGAATTAAAACTAAAAAAATTCAAGGAAGATTTTTTTTTACTTTTAAAAATGCATTGTAAAACTTAGGTATCGCTTTTCTTTGAAGGTTAATGTTTATATTAGTTATATTATACAAGTCCATGGAGAATTTAAATCACAAATTCTTTTGTCAAACAAGATGTTCCAGTTAGAGAAAATATGCTCTGAATTGTAAAATAAAAAAATGCAGTAAAACAAAGACATTATTTAAATAGAAAAACTTTTAATTTCTTTTATAAATAAGATATTTTATGGACACTATTATCTTAAGGAAAAAAAATTTCAATGTATAATGAATTTTTAGAAGAATTGTTTTCTTTTTTTTTAAATTTTAATTATAATAATTTACAAAGTTCTAAGTCTTCTAAAATTCTGTATTAATTTGTAGCAGTTATGTGATGTTATTATGTAAAAGCTAATAAATGGAAATGCTAACTAATTCAGTGACCCCCCCACAAGTATTTTAAAAAGAAATTTGAATCTTGTTTGTGTGTGTGTATAAATGTGCTGATTTTTGTAAATATGGATGTCTATACACAATCTTACTAGAAATAAGAACAGTATCTATAGTAAATTTTAAATTTTATTGGTAATTTCCTAACATTTTCTCAACAAGTAAAACAATAACACTGAAGTACCTAAAATTACATATAATATTGTAATTATATATATAATTATATATATAATATATATTATATTAATTAGTATTGTAATTTTATATAATATATAAAATTACATATAATATATAATAATAATTACATATAATATAATATAGATTACTTAGAATATTTAAAAAATTTTTAACATTACTGGGTAGTTAAAAAATTTATATAAAAAAAGGTGTTAATATTGTATTCAAGTAATTTTTATAGTAATGTGCTTTTATTTAAAAATGCCAAATATTAAGTTACCAATAAATCTATTTGCCACCCACCTCTTATGTTAAAAAAACTATTTTCTGTGATATGTTAAACTAAAAGTAATATTTGTTTTAATTCAGATTAATTAAACTTTAAATCAGTTAATCTCTTTCAGATAAAGTTCTAGAAATGTATATTTTATTTTTGAAAGAATTTTAATAAAGAGAATTATTTTGTGTTGACAGATTTGTCAATATGCCTGATTTTAGCAATTTAAAAAAGATCGTTTCAATCAATTTAAATTTGGTTTGAAATACAGTAAAGTATTTTGCATATTGGAAATATTCCCTTTAATCTATTAGCTTGGAATTAAAACTAAAATAAAATCCTCATGAAGCAAATCTCGTCATCACGTATCAATAGTGGCTGTGAAGGGATATCTGTTGATATACAGGTGATTGAAAAGTAACTTCCTATTTTAAAATATTTATTTATTGAGTATAATTTTTACAAGAAATGGATACGAGAGGAAAGCTTTTAGCAGGAGGTTTTATTTAAAATTCAATATGGTCACCAGATTTTGCTACCAGTTTCTTGAGCCACCCAGGAATCGCATCAACTGATTTCACCAGGAACTCTTGTGGTATGGAAGTCATAACTTCTTGTATTCATCCTTTGAGTTCTTCCAAAGTTTTGCTTTGATCTAGTAGACTTGCTTCTTTAACCAACCCCCAGAGAAAAACGTCACAGGCTGTTAAGTCAGGAGCTACCTTTCAATCACCCTGTAGATGTTATTATAGACACAATGTTTCGACCAAGTACCCTTTGGTCTTCATCAGGTATCATTGGCTGATAAGGGATATTTGTTGATATAGATGTTATTATAGACACAACATTTCAACCAAGTACCCTTTGGTCATCATCAAGTGTCATTTGCTAATAAGGGATATCTCTTGATATAGATGTTATTATAGATGCAATGTTTCAACCAAGTACCCTCTGGTCATCATCAGGTGTCATCTTACATATTATAAAACACAGATTGTGTGTGTGTGTCTTTACATTTATATATGGGATCGGATTTCCTACATTTTTCAACTGATTTCAACAAAACTTCACAGGACTGTGTAAAATTACCTTGCGGTGGTTCTGACAGTGCCAAAAATTGGAAAAACACAATTGTTTTTGCATGAAATCAATTTAAAAACACAATAAAACGATTCTGTTGCGATAATGAAAGGGGAACAACTCGTATCGAGTTATACTTATTATAAAACCCAGGTTGTTTGTGTGTGTGTTCGGTTATATATGGGATCGGATTTCCTACATTTTTCAACCGATTTCAACAAAACTTCACTTTTATTTTGGCAGGTAGTGTTTCTTATTGTCTTGCACACTTTTTTTCTTTATTTTTACATTCAGAATGCTTTAAAAATTCCATTTACAAGACAATTGTTTATAATAAAATTCTATTCACTCTGTAGACTCATAACGATTGAAAACAATGTTTTTGTTTGAATTTGGGTTTGACCAATTCGTAAAAAAAAAAGAAAAACATAAAACTAATTAAGACATGCGTGTCCGTCAACCTTAAACAATAATCTTTGTCAATTTTATTTTTCAGTCTTTATGATGGTCGATACTTGATCTATCTCTTACTGTTACATCCCCGGGCAGTGCCGGGCTCTACTGCTAGTTTGCTGATAAGGGATATCTCTTGATATAGATGTTATTATAGACATATTTCTGAGTTCAAATAAGTTTACTTTATTTCTGAATATGTAAAATGATTTGGCATTATGATAAAAAAATCTTATCATTGTTTCATAATATTGTTTATGTGTTAAACATTTTCTTTCAATTATGCAGTGGAAAAAGGAACAAAAAACAGATTTATATTGATGTAAAAGATAAACTTTCTTTAATATGACTACAATGTAACCCGGATATAAGAGAGTTGTCGGGACCAGAGAAGAAGTCTCTTATATCCGGGTTTCTCTTATATCCAGGTGTGGTCTAATTTATATACATTAACACAGGCTCTAATTTGGGACCAGAGAAAATCTCTCTCTTGTATCCGGGTTTCTCTTATATCCGGGTCTCTTATATCCGGGTTACACTGTAAATAACAACTTGTTTCTATGTTTGCTGTCTTCTGGGATGACTAGCAAATCCTTGTTGGCGACACCTACTCAAGCACTCAAGTGATGGTTTATACTGCAACTATACTGAGCAGACCTTTGTTGTGGTTTAGGGGAGTTCAAAAACGTTTATGTGGCCCTGTAGGTGATGAATTATCATTATTTTACAAATGAAATCCCCAAGCCTATTGCTACACTATTGCTATTTCCATAGCAAATGTTCATACAAGCTATATTCTTTAGTTTCCCCAATTCAGACGTTTACTCTTAGGATGTGCTATGTCGGGTATGCAAAGTTGAATCAGCCTCATTCTCTTCATATTCCATTAATAAAGAGGAATTTCGACTCGGACTTCTTCCCCAGAACTGCTACATCATAGAATTGATTCCCACGAGGATGCTTCCCTGGTAACTATAACCTCTTCATCATCATATGATGATAAACTACATCTGCATCCTGGGTAAGACAATAAACTACTTCTAACAGCAAGGCCTCTGATCAGGAGATTTTGAAGAACGTGGAACCACCTCTTAATTGCTGGTGTTCCCAGGTCTACCCTGACCTGGTGTGGTAGCACCTGTTAGAGCCCCAGCTATCCCATAAACGATACCAGAAATACTTTGTAAAAAAATTATTACCAGCAATAAATTTTTGAAGAAAAAATTATTACCAGCTACACATTTTGGAAAAAAAAGAATATTACCAGCAATACATTTGAAGGAAAAATATTACCAGAAATACATTTTTTGAAGGAAAATTGAAGGAAAAAATATTACCAGCAATACATTTAAAAAAAAAATATACTATCAGCATTAACAATTGTTGGCATTAAATAACCCATTGAGGCTGATATACAAACCAAACCAAATATTAAATAACCTATTGAGGCTGACATACAAACCAAACCAAACATTAAATAACCCATTGGGGCTGATATACAAACCAAATCAAACATTAAATAACCTATTGAGGCTGACATACTAACCAAACCAAACATTAAATAACCCATTGAGGCTGATATGCAAACAAGCCAAACCAAACAACCTCTTCAAGTCTAGGGTCAAACATTATCTATCCTGCATGTAATCAGCACTCACCTCCACCTTTTAGACTCATACAATAAACTTATTCTACATTGAGTGACTCTTGGATTTTGTATTCCACAAATATTTAATCGAGAAAAAAATTAATAGAGTTTGTTTGATTAAGGTCACTGCATCGACCCCACCCCCAATCAGATTTTTGGGTCATTTGGTTAGTTTTTGAGAAATAGGAGAGATTTTTCCTATCAAGTCCTCATATACACTAGGGCAGGTTGATTTTTCCATTTTTTTTTTCTTTTAGAAAATCAACCTTGCACTCAGTGTGAAGGTTGTGGTTTTGATGTGATAATCACTGACACCAAAAATTAGATTTGTGGCTTTTACCATTTTTTGAGTATTTAGATTTAAAGATCATCTGAAAAAACATCAAGAAATACCTAATTTCCACGGGTTTTTGCTTACAAACCAATCTCAAAATTTTACAGTTTCAATAATAAATCCAAATTGATATTTTTTGTATTGGATACATCATACTTATTATAAAACCCATGTTGTGTGTGTGTGTGGGTCTGTTCGTTTATATATTGGATCGGATTACCTACATTTTTCAACTGATTTCAACAAAACTTCACAGGACTACATAAAATTACCTTGCGGTGGTTCTGACAGCGCCAAAAATTGGAAAAACACAATTGTTTTTGCTCAAAATCAATTTGAAAACACGATTAAGAGGCATCACAAGAAGGAAAGGGGGACAATTCATTGAGTTATACTTAAAACCCAGGTTGTTTGTGTGTGTGTTCGGTTATATATGGGATTGGATTTCCTACATTTTTCAACTGATTTCAACAAAACTTCACTTTTTTTTTTTTGGCAGGTAGTGTTTCTTATTGTCTTGCACACTTTTTTCTTTATTTTTACATTCAGAATGCTTTAAAAACTCCATTTACAAGACAATTGTTTATAATAAAATTCTATTCAATTGGTAGACTCATAATGATTGAAAACAATGTTTTTGTTTGAGTTTGGGTTTGACCAATTCGTAAAAACAAAACAAAAAAAAAACTAAGACATGCATGTCTGTCAACCTTAAACAATAATCTTTGTCAATTTTATTTTTCAGTCTTTATGATAGTCGATACTTGATCTATCTCTTACTGTTACATCCCTGGGCAACTCCGGGCTCTACTGCTAGTCAATAATAAATCGAAATTGATATTTTTTGTATTGGATACATTGAACGGAAAATATATTCAAACCAGAATTTTAATTATGAATCACCACAAGCAAAATATGCATTTTCTATTGTTATGTTCCGACAATCCTCATCAAAACTGTTATATTCTGTGCTAAGGGAATAAATAAATAACACCAGATGGATACTAGAAGAAAGGTTTATTGTACACAACAAATACAATATAAAATACGGTATAGTTATACACACAAGTCAATCTAGTATCGAGTGTCACTAATTGGAAAGTTGGATGTGCTTGTGTTGTCTCACTCACTCACTCACTCACTTCTCCTCTCGTAGACAGTTGACTTTATAGGTACTTACTATCTATAATGTAATCATTCATGGGGGTTTGTTAGTTATTCCATAATTATCATCTATTTTAGTCGATAAGCAAAACTGTGTTAAAAAAAAAACAATTGTAAAAGATTTTAAAAAAAGTCTATTCAAAGAATAAAATTTGTTAGATGATAATTAATAAAAACAAAAAATACATAAAAGTGTATATAACAGCATAATACTGCTGGACACAAATTATAAAACAAAATGTTTTATATTTGCATTAATTATTGAAAATCACATTAAAACTACAGCACTGTATAATACATTACATCATAATGTAGCTAAATTATTCAGTATAATTTCCCTTTGAAGTAAATGGTCTTATTTGATGGTACAATGATTTAGTAACAATATTAGCCATGCATCTTGTCTATGTACAATTTGTAGAGCTTCAGTCAATTATAAATTTTATAAGGCTCTCCTATAAGGCTTTCACTGATCATTGGAATGAAATTTTCACACTATGATTTTGAACCTAAAGTTAATCTTTAAACTTGATGTGATTGTCTGAAAAATGTATAGGAATAATCATTTTCCACAGATTTTGCTTACAAACTGACTTCAAAATTTTATTATTTCAAGAATAAATCCAAATAAAGTTGATATTTTTACATCACTGAATGAAAAATATATTAAAACCAGAATTCTAATTATGAATCACCATAAACAAAATATGCAATTGTTTTACTGTATTCAATAAGTAAAACTTTTATAAAAAATTGTAAAAGATTATAAAAAAATACTTAATGTATTAGATTTGTTAGATCATAATGAATAAAAACTGAAAGATTAAAAAAAAAAGTGTATATAACACCATAATACTGCTGGGCACAAATTATATAACAAATTTAAATTTGCACTGTTTATTGAAAATCACACTAAAATTATTGTACTATATAACATATTACATCATTATGTAGCTAAATTGTTCAGTATAATTTCCCTTTGAAATAAATAAAGGTCTTATTTGATGGCAAAATGATTTAGTAACAATGTCCTTGTGCCATGCATCTTGTCTGTATACAGTTTGTAAAGCTTCAGTAAATTATAAATTTTATAAGGCTGTGATGTAAGCCTTTCACTGATCACCAGAATGGAATTCCAACACTCCGATTTTGAATGCAATACTATGCTTTCAAAATTGGCCTGTCCTAATAATATAACATAATATATATATTATGTATATACATAATATAATATATATATTATGTGTGTGTATATTTTGGCAGTATGTTGTTATTAAGGCAAGTGTTATTAAAGACTACGGAACTTTTCTACTTGATGATCTTTTTCTCAGTTTTTTCTTGCTTCCTCACAAGTTTCTTAGTGTTTGGGTCCAGGTTGTTAAAGTAGGTTTCCAGGTGACAGCTTTCTTTCGAGCGCTTTCGGTTATCCTCAGCCATCATCGTGGTGTTTGTTTTTATTTGGAGGTATGTTATTGGTTGTTTTAGTTTTATAGATAATATTAAATGATATTATTGGGTTCGTTAAAATGATAAGGAGGATTGATTTTTTTTTTTTTTTTTTTTTTTTTTTATTGGAGGATTAGTTATTAAATATGTTTAATATGTTTCTGCAAGTATTAACTGCTATTTTATTTATGAGGAGTATTTGGTTTTTGATAAGGATTGCTTCCAGAATTTGCAGTTGTTTTTATGTAGAGGATTTTGGTGTTATTAAGATTTTTCTTATGTCAGATGATTTGAATGGGTTACTGTTGGTGTTGTGTATTGTTACAAGATGATTTTTTTATGGCGCTAGTGACGTTGAGGTGGTATGTGAACCTACATGAGAGAGTTGTGGTTGTGTGTTCAATGTATGTGCTAGGGTTATGTGAGAAGCATTCTTGAAATGGGTAAGTAAACCTATACACTACATTGGCTTTGTTTAGGAACAGTTTAGTGGGGTAGTATTATTTTGGACAATTATGTTAGAGGCTTTAAATTTAGTGTAGTATATTATTAATTTTATTTGTTTATGTTGTTGGATGGGTTAGTGTATTTGTGGATGGGGTTTGTTATAGCTAGTTCATCGAGTTTATAATCTTTAATAACACATGCTTTAATATATATATATGCATATTTCATTAAAAACGACAGACAAGGTGCTTTTAATTAGTTTTTATACAATTTCTCATGCGATCTAATAATTTTTTTTCTTTTCAGATGATAGATTATATAAAAACTGTCTGAATGTTCTTTTTATCTGAGCACTTTTGGCCATACATTTAGCCATTTTCAAGGATTTTAACTGTTAAAATTAGAAATCATCCACATGCAAAAAAGGCTAAAAATAATAAAAGCCTTATTAATAAAAACAAACAAACCAACACTTAATAATATTAACTTTGGACATAATATCTTGACCGTGTTTTTGAACAAAAAAATGAAAACATTTTATAAAACATACATACAACAAACTATTTCTTATTTTAACAGTTAAAATATAATCCTTAAAAATGGCTAAATGTATAGCCAAAAGCGCTCGAATAAAAAGAACATTCGGACAGTTTTATATAATTTATCATCCGAAAAGAAAAAAATAATTAGATTGCATGAGAAATTGTATAAAAAACTAAATAAAAGCACCTTGTCTGTCGTTTTTAATGAAATATGCATGAAAGAAGGATTGCTGCTTAAACACACACACACATATATATATATATATATATATATATATATATATATATATATATATATAATAAAAATATTGAAATTGATATGCAAGATTTTATGTTTTTTACTTTGATTATACTTATTCAGGTGATGGTAAGTAACTGGTGATTAAATGATTTTGAAGGAAATTTAAAAAGAAAGTGTTACCTTTATTCTGAAAGTTAAAATGGGGGACATAAGGTCAAAATTAAAAAGAGACTTGTGGGTATGTCTTGATTTAACCAATTAAATGTCAGATCTATGCTAAATAGAATTTCAACACTACAATTTTGAACCTAAACTTAATCTTTAAATGCATTTCATTTCCTGAAAAGACTAATGATTTGGAAGAAGATATTTGTATCATTATTAATCATGTTAAACCCTAACTTTTGAATTAAGTGCAATACCATGGTTCCAAAATCGATCGGCCTTAATATATGTTGATCTAAATTTTTAACATATTCAAAGATCACAACTGACTCTACCACCAAACTCTTCCAGTACTTAATGTTTTAAATTTAAGCAGGACTTGGGATAATATTCCTTAATTTTGTTTGACATCGTCATAGATTTTCCTGAATTATCAAAGTGGAAAACATTTTTTTATGTGACAGGTCTTGTCCCTCAGGACTCCATCAGACTAAAGTGATGTTGATGTGACCATACAGACAAAGGAGAAATATAATCTGGCTGAGTTCATTTAGTTTCTTCTGCTCATGTCCTCTGCTGTAATGCTGTCTTTGTTTGAAATAGCCGAGAAGTCGGAAGGCTTCAGAGTATCAAAGGAACAGAAGACTAGGCAGAGGAAACAAAGAAGAAAAGATTTATTAAATACTCATACATAGAATGGAATAACTTGAGTATATCTAATACTACTCAAATCCTGCTCTAATTTGGCTACTTGCCATATTTATAAGTAGGAGCAGTCCAGTGTCACAGTACTAGGGAAGAGCAGGAAGTATCCTCTCCGTCACCCTTATCCACCAAATATCCAATATAATGATAATAGAAGATCTGGCAAGAAAGGTAACAATACAAACCAAAATAGTGGTAGGCTGAAGCTTGAAGAGGAATTTATTCTATCACCTGTAGTGGTTGCCACAGAGAGTATATAGGAGAGACTTCAAAGAATTTTGATGAAAGATTGTATGAACACAGATCTTTTGCAAAATGGCATGTTTGGTGTGTTAGTTGCATGCTGTGGATGGTTTGACTAGAATTCTGGTTGAGAGAGAAAGCAGTTTGCTGGGATAAATGTATGTATGTAGGCAGTGCTTTGGTCCATTGAATCATCTGCAGTGAATTTGCCTCCAGGTTCTTACAACATTTCACCTTTCTTGGGAGATCCTCTATTATCACAATGTGGGATATTTGGTGGCAAGCGCGACAATCCTGATGAAAGCTGGAGGGCACAGTGGTTGAAACATTGTGATAACAACAACAAAGATGAGGACAATAGTTCACATATAAATAACTCATCCCAGAAATTCAGACAAAAAATGTTTTTTTTTTTTTTCTTATAAACAAAATGCAAAAAGAATATTAGTTTTCTAAGATATCATAAGTTTTTTTTTTTTTCTTTTTTGTATTTTCAGGAGATACACCTAGAAGTCCTTATGGAGACAGATGCTATAGAGACTCTCTTCATGTGTGAAGTGTGTGGTAAAGCTTGTAGATCAGGAAGTGGTTTGAAGAAACATGTCTTAATGCATAGAGGAAAGGCTCAATATTTTGAAGAAGAATGTGATGTCTTGAAGAATAATCAGCAGCTTTCTAAAAA
Source organism: Acanthosepion pharaonis (assembly GCA_903632075.3). Classification (NCBI taxonomy): domain Eukaryota; kingdom Metazoa; phylum Mollusca; class Cephalopoda; order Sepiida; family Sepiidae; genus Acanthosepion; species Acanthosepion pharaonis. The sequence continues at coordinate 184,898 of CAHIKZ030002705.1, read as the reverse complement.
AAATCAAACTGTAAAAAATTCATCCAATTCAAATGCATATCAGAAAAATTACTTGCGATCTCAAACTGAAGAGACACACATTTCTTGCAAAATGTGTGGCAAAAATTTATCACTGAAAACTAAGCTAAAAGCTCACATGCGAATTCATACTGGTGAAAAGCCCTATGTTTGTCAAATATGTGGCAATGCTTTTAGGGTGAAGTATACTTTGAATAAACATATGAGAACTCACACTGGAGAAACTCCATTTTCTTGTGAAATATGTGGTAAAAGTTTTTCTCAGAAATATTCACTAAAATGTCATGTCCGAATACATACTGGAGAGACGCCCTATATCTGTCAAATATGTGGTAAAGCTTTCAGAATGAAATTTGATTTTCATTTACATGTAAAAACTCACACAGGAGAAACTCCATTTTCTTGTGAGGTATGTGGTAGAAGTTTTTTATACAAAAGCAATGTAGTTCTTCACATGCGGATGCATACTGGAGAGAGACCTTTTCCTTGTCATATATGTGGTAAATCTTTCAAGAGAAAGTCAGATTTGAATCGGCATATCATAAGTCACACTCAGGAGACTCCATTTCATTGTGAAATTTGTGATAAAGGATTTTCTTTCAAAAAATATCTGAATTCTCATCTGAAGACTCATAATAAATAATGATATTAATTAGGAAATATTCAGTTTAATCACTTTAATTTCATAAGCTGTTTTAAATCTTCATTCAAGAACACTAAAAAATTTCTAAGGTTTATAGAGCATACATGTATACGTTTCATTTGAAAGCTACATTTGAATTGCTGCATGACATCCATACTTGAAAAAAACTCATTCTTTCTAAAAGTTATAGCAAATATTTGTGTTTAAAAGGTACTTGATTCATTTATATAAAAACACATTGGAGAGATACCATATTCATATCTGGTATGCAGCAAAGCTTTTATCTGACATAAACATTAAATGTCATCTGAAAACTCTGAAGATATTCAATAGACTTTTAAAAAAACTCAACTTTCTTGCAGGCATTTTATATTCTTCAATTTCATGGAAAATATTTTCATTTTCTAAAATATAATCTGAAGAAGTTTATATTTTATTCCTGAAATATATTTTGGAAGTTTTGAGAAGGAAAAAATCACATCTAAATTCATTTGTATATAATTATAGTATTAATATTGTATGTATATTTAAAGAAAAAAAATGGCTGAAATATTAAAAAAAAAAGAAAGAAGATGTTCTTAATATAATTAATGATCTTTTCAAATTTTTTTGTTTTTGAAAATGTTTTTTGATTTTCACAATAAAACCCAAATAACCATGTTTCAGGAGAGGTAGTGCCAAAAAGTTCTTAGCCCAACCAAGAAGGAATTCAGATGAAAAAAAAAACAAAAAACATATGTTTGGTCAAGATTTTAGAAGTGCGATGGAGCAAGAACTTTTCAGCACTTCTCAGAAAAAGGTTTATATTATCTTTGGTTGTGTTGAGGTGCCAGAAATATGTATGGAATTATGACCCTGTTGCTACATGCTTCACTGAATCCTGCATCCCTGTGTTGTGGTTTTGTGTTTCAGTATCCACAGGAATATCGGTGAAGAACTGTTGAAGATCAGGCTTGACTCATCTCTTCCCTGGCTATGCTGGAAACTTCAACAACACTCATTAACAAGTGTGAAAATAACAACTTTTATTTATGGTACTACGATTCATTAAGATCATAATTACAGAAACAAAAGGGATTTGAAGTTTCCCTGTATAAGGAATTTTTAAGCTGGGAGGAAGAGGTTGGTGATTGCAGTTATGGCTAAAGAGCCCAGAGTCGTTCAACTATTTAAATTGTTTGCAGTGTTCTTCTGTTCAATTACTTTCAACTGCCTTAGCCATTATCCAAAACAATGTACTATCTGTGTAGTAGGCAAGATTCCATTGGCTACATCCTAGTATTTTATAGAGAGATGAGTTTAAAATAAAAAAATGCCAAGTCCTTCGTATATGTTCATCATATTGATGACATTTTCATACTAGCAAAACCCAAGACAAAGTAAAAAAAAAAAAAAAATTTAAAAAAAGCTTTGAGAATAACTCCACCTTAAACTTATGACCTCAATAACAGTATCCGTTTAGTTGACACTACGAATCATAATTTTACTACACTTTATTAAAAACTGACATGTAGAAACACATGTCTCCTCAACTACAAATTTTGCCTAATTCACAAACAGCACATGGTTCTTAATAATGACTGAGGTGGTTGAAAATACTTGGACAGAAAACAATAGAACAAAAATTGAATAGTTTACAATTTCAATTCCATTATACATCTTAATCAAAAATTAAAAAAAGTGCAATAAAAACTTAGACCTTGGTTAACTTTAATCAAATTTATTTGTTTGTGTGTGTGTGTGTGTTTTTATATATATATGTGTGCTGGCCTAGATAATGCGCTCTCTCCCAGAAACTGTAACTAAAGTCTTCTCAGCATAGTTGCAGTATAAACCACAGGTGGACTCTGTGTGTGTTGAACAAATACAAAATGTGCCTGAGCAGGCGCCTGCAAGAGGGATTAACTAACCACCCTAGTAGACAGGCATCCTCGGATGCGAGTGTCAGCCATTATATATATATATATATATATATATATATGTATATCATACTCATTATAAAACCCAGGTTGTGTGTGTGTGTGCGTGTCCGTTTATATATTAGATCGGATTTCCTATAATTTTTCAACAAAACTTCACAGGACTACGTAAAATTACCTTGCAGTGGTTCTGACAGCGCCCAAAATTGGTAAAACAATTGTTTTTGCACGAAATCAATTTGAAAACACGATTAAGAGGCATCGCCGTTGCGAGAATGAAAGGGGGACAACTCATATCGAGTTATACTTATTATAAAACCCAGGTTGTTTGTGTGTCTGTGTTCGTTTATATATGGGGGGGTCGGATTTCCTACATTTTTCAACCGATTTCAACAAAACTTCACTTTTTTTTGGCAGGTAGTGTTTCTTATTGTCTTGCACACTTTTTTCTTTATTTTTACATTCAGAATGCTTTAAAAATTCCATTTACAAGACAATTGTTTATAATAAAATTCTATTCAATCGGTAGACTCAACGATTGAAAACAATGTTTTTGCTTGAGTTTGGGTTTGACCAATTCGAAAAAAAAAAACTAATTAAGACATGCGTGTCCGTCAACCTTAAACAATAATCTTTGTCAATTTTATTTTTCAGTCTTTATGATGGTCGATACTTGATCTATCTCTTACTGTTACATCCCCGGGCAATGCCGGGCTCTACTGCTAGTTACCAATAATATGTAATGTTTAGGATTGTAGAAGCCCGTTAATTATTATGACCTCTCAATTTATATTTAACATTTTAATTTAATATAAAACCGTCTTGTGTTCCTTTTTGTTGTTTCATATTTTGTGGTAAAAATACCACAAAATATGAAACAACAAGGAAGGAACACAAAACGGTTTTACAACAACAATATTTATATTTGTATAATGATGTACAAACATAGGGATTACTATTTTTGTTGGTGTTATGTTCCTTTGACTGAATTAAAGTTTTTACTAATGAAATATTTTTTCCGAACTCACAAAAGTTGAATGAACATGTAGCTCAAGATGTTCACTGTTAGAGAGTTGAAAGAATTATAAAGCTGAGAATATTTTGAGTAAACTTTTAACTTCAGAACGGTTGAAGGATTGAATGTTCCGTAACGTTTGTAATTAAGTCTGTAATGTAGTTTGGAAGGTTTCCTATGTTTTTAATGTAGTTTGAAAAGTTTCGTACGTACGTGTATGCGTGCGTGTGTGAATGTTTTCATAGCGTCCGCCCGAACTGGGGATCAGAACGCAGTTTCCTTTAAGGCTACATTTTCCTAGGCGAATGAAATCAAGAAAGAGGAATAACGAATTCGTGTCTGATATTTATAATCAACGTAATCACGTGACAGGCTCGAAAAAGGTATTGACAGATTTTGGCGGAATTATTTTTTTGTCAGGTCAAGAACTTGGTCGATGATATTCGGACATAATTTAAATATTAAGTGACCAACCAGAAGCTGAGATTTCCTGAAAATATGTATGAAGCTTGATAAGCTCTGTGATCCACTTTTTGCACAGAAATCGACATTGATATTCGGACATGATTTAGATATTAAGTAACCAATCAGAAGCTGAGATTTCCTGAAAATATTTATGAAGCTTGATAAGCTCTGTGATCCACTTTTTGCACAGATTTGTACAAAATACCGTTCCTGCTCATCCTGGCTCGAGCCTAACTTATCTACGTCACTCGTACATCTCAAGACGCCGCCAAAATGTGACCTTAAAGGAACTCCGTTTCGACTGATCAAGTCAGACGTTAAATGAACAGTACTTAATTCATGCAAGTATTATTTCTGAACTCTACCTAACTTGTTCATATAATTTCAAACACTCAATACGAACTCATTACATTCTATTACAGTTTAATATTACTTTCTTATAATATGAACTCAGGTACAACTATTACCTAATCAAAGGGACACAACTCTGTCCTACCTTTTCACTCAGTATTCATGCATGTATGCCAAACACTAATAAATTCAATTGTTACGTTTTGAAACAATATGTTTGTGAATCATTATTTCTCCTTTCTTGTCTAACGTCAAGAGTTTTTGATCTTCATAAATTAAATAATAGGGAAAGAGGTCTTATTTGGAAAGTACATCTGGAGATGGCCTTGTGCCAGCTTTATCTCCAGAGAGAGAAATTTACCAAATATGTTTTGCGCTTCTACAATATGACAGGCTGAGTGATTTGGGTAAATTTATTTGTCATCCATGTGAAGAAATGAAAATGTCATTTACAATAAAAGTTAATGGTTCAAAGAATGCCAAACAGAATGGTTGGCCTTTGTACATTATAAACTTTGAAAATTTTATGTAATGGGGTGTTTTGTAGGTCCCCTATGAATATGCGGTATTGTGGTATGTGCAGGACTGAGAGGTGATGGATGAGTTCTTGTGGTTAAATGAAATTGTAATGAATGAATGGGTCGTAATTAGTATTAACCAGGAGAGGATAGCTAATGAAGACCAGCCTCCACCCCTTTTCCTCATCCCCACTTCGGCCATGTGCCTGAATTTTGTAATATTACAAAATAAATACACAGAATGTTTGGCCCTTACGTATATTCACCTTATCAAATCTGTCCCGCTTTGAAAAATGTTTGGACACCTTTGAATGCGAAAGCATCAGGGTGTAGAACTCTCCAGTCAGTGAGGCGAGAAGAGTTGCTGTCAAGATGGCTTAAGGAATCTCTGGTTTATTTTCAATTCAACTATCGTTTCGATTGTCGAAGCAAATTACAAACCATCCCATCTCTTGGGAAGTTAGGATTCTGACAGTTCCACGCACCGAATTTTGGTGTAAGTGTTAAAAGCTTTATTTTATCAAATAGATTTTTAAAAAAATGGAGCTGTAAATTGAAATTCATCGAGTCATCTTTGATGTCTCTCTAAAAGTGTTTTCTTCGTTTTATAGAGATAAGATGGGAGGCTACTCTTTCTTATTTGTTAAATTTAGCAAATATTTATAAACTTATTTAAGGTATGTGTAAAATAAAAATGTTATCGGAGAAAGTAATTGTCCGTTTGGCGACTGTTTATTTAAAGTTTTTGTTTACAAATGCCTTGAATCGAGACATTATTGTTAAAAGGACATTTGAGAGAGTAAAAGCAAGAATGGCCTGGGATGTTGATAATTGATGGATGTTATTTTAAGAAACCATAAATTAAATATCATATGTGATTTATTTAGACTCTTAGAGCGAGCACAATGTAACCCAGATATAAGAGAGATTGTCTCTGGTCCCAAATTAGCGCCATACTTACCTAAACAAAATAGACCAAACCCGGATATAAGAGAAACCCGGATATAAGAGACTTCTCCGGTCCTGACAATTCTCTTATATCCGGGTTACACTGTAATAGTTTTAGAAACAGTTAAACATGATGGAAATGGTTTTGTCATTAATACCGAATGGAAGAATAAACATCAAAAATTCAAAATACAACGAACATTGTGTACTGAGTCTACCTGTTCTCCAATAATTCACCGAAAAAAAAAAACAGCATGTAAAACTAAAATATTTTTTGATTATTTTTAACATATTTTTTTTTTAATCCTTTCTAGCACGTTCGAAATTTTGTTTTAAAATCTCGTTTTGTTTACCGTAAAAACGTCATCGCTGGACGTAATAATTACAAATACTTTTTGGCGCTTTTTTTATCCGGTGAAAACACATTGATTTGGAAATTCTTGCAAAAATCAAATTGCCGGATTTTAATGAAACTTTCAGGACTTATTCACAAATGAATGAAATTATTTTTGAAATTTTATGTTTTTATAGGTAACTCCACGAAATCGCTAAAAAAAAAAAAGAGCATAGCTTGATGAAAAAGACGCCAAATTTGACGAAAACAAAATTTTATCGTCTAAAAATGTTCATTATTATTAAGAGGAAACATCAAAGTTTTGTTTTTAATTATTTAAAATTTTTTTTTTCTTTCTTTTTAGATCATTCTAAATTTTGATTAAAAAAAAAAAAAAAAAAATTTTTATCACCGGAACTAGTAAAATAACAGACAATTTTTAGCACATATTTTTTTTTTTTTTCGTATGACACACATTAATTTGGAAAATCTTGCAAAAAATAAAAATAATTGTCGGAAGTTAATGAAACTTTCAGGAACTATTCACAGATTATTGAAATTATTATAAATAAGTTTTCTTTTTTTATTAAAGTCGTGGTAGAAATATTTTTTTTTATATTTATTACCCCCCCCCTAACTAATTTTATGAAAACGCTAGAAATTCGATCGCATCGGGTTTAATGATTACAATAAAAGCACAAATCTTTGAGGAATGCAAATCATGCATTTTTTTGTTTTTAATTGGACCCCCACTATCTGAAAATCAGCTCTGAATTGTAACATACAAAACTCAATAAAACAAAGATATTATTTCATTTCAAATGCTTTTATTTGTTTTAGTTTTTTATGAATATGGACAATATTTTCTGAAAGCAAAAAATTTTTTCGATGAAAATGAATTTTTAATACAATTATTTGTTATTTTTTAATAATTATAATAGATTTTTACATTTAAAGTTGTTAAAATATTATAAAATTAGTTAAAAAAACCGCATCAAATTTCCTAAATGTCCTAATGAGATGGATCTTTTTTTTTTTTTGCGTTGTAAACTGTATCATTTTTGACTAATCAGAAGATCCACAGTAATTAAGAAATGTAATTTTGTGTTTATAATCTGGCTGTAATTATAAAAATATGGAAGACCAACCAGAAGATAGTTAAGTTGCGTTATTTGAGTTAAGCATTGTTCTCTGCTGTTAAGGCCTTTTCTTTTGCGAAACACATGTAGAGAAGTTAATTTGATTTTTCAATTTCAACTGAGAAGGGTACCTACAAGTATCAGTATCATCTTATGAAATTTATATGATCTTATTTTTATATTAATCTCAGTTATGACATTTTTCCATAAATGAAATATCAAAATTAATAATAAAATGAATGGAAATACAAATAACACAGTAAAATGTAATAAATGTACATAAAATTATAGTATTTTATGTACACTTCTGATAAAATTTCATAAGAAAGGTACCTATAAATTAATTAGATACTTTTCTTATGAAATTTAATCTCACTCTTAGCAGTCTTATTTTAATTTCTTTATAATATATTTTCCATAAAGCATTGTAAACATAAAGGTGAAAGCTAAGTACAAAAAAAAATTATTATAAAAAATTACCAGATCATTGTGTTAAAAAATTTGCTTAAATAATTTGTCTTTATTTTAATTTCATGTTATTAAATTTTAAAATGAATTTAAGAAAATTTTATAGTACTTTAAATATTTTTCATTTTTTGTCAAAACATTTTCAAACATAACTAAAAGTTTTTTTTCATATTAAATAATTTCGGCGCTGAAAATATTCAAAATATTTTGTAAAAATTATTAGGTAGTTAAAAACAAAAGAAAATTTATTTTTATTTAATATTTTTTGAAAAAATTTTTCTTTTTATCCAAAAATGAAAAAATCATATCTGAACTTTTTAATGACTCAAAAAAAAAAGATTTTTAAAGAAAATTTCAGACATAAAGGAACGATTAAAAAATGTAAAAAAAATGTGCAAAATAAGTAATGTTTTCCTTTCAAATCAATTAATTTAACGATTAAATTTTAATTTTACTCAAATTCACAACCTTTTGACTGATTTAAGAAAATCTTTTGTTTTTATTTTCCACTTTCTTAATTTTAAGAAATTTGTAAACAAAACAAAATTATTAGTATTAAAAATCTTCCAAAAATAAAAAATATATTTGTGACTCGTTATTTGAGTAATATACAAGCATTTATTAACAATGGGTCCTGTTTTTCTTTGATCGTTATTGATATATTGATAAGTTCTGAAGTGATGATGTATGGATGACCAGAATTGACATAAATTTGGGTTTCATCTTTAGGTTCTTAGAATTACTTAATTCAAGTCTGAAACTAAAATAAAACCATAAAATAAAAATATTTAGTGAAAAAGTAATTAAAAGAAGTCAAAACCCAATAATTCTAAGACATTAATTAGAAAAGCTTTTAATGGCTTTTATGAATAATATATGTTAAAAACACTATTGTCTGTAGCCAAAATATTTTTTCGATAAAAAATGAATTTTTCAAGAATTTTCATTTTTTTTTTTTTTTTTTTTTTTTTCTCAATTTGAAATAAAAAAATGTTGTAAAGTTGTTAAATATTTTAAAATTAAGTTTCAGCTTGTGTAAAAAACTTTAGAAAATGTTTTTATTAAGTAGATCAATTTTATTTATATAAACCTATAGAATCATTTTATCCGAGCCCCCAAAATTTGACCGGTTCTAAAAAATGATTACCAATGACTCTATTTTTAACATGAGAAAATGAAAACTTTCGAATTAGACTATCTGCAAAACATCTTTCATGAGACTTATTTTACCAAGTTTTTCCTACGTTTAATGTCAAATAATGGATACATATTTGTTATGACCCTTGGCTACATTAAAAGATAACAATTTTTAAATGAAACAATAAAGTGAAAGAGGCCAGGGATGGACTGACATGCAAGGCAGCAAAAATCTAAAGACAGTTAAACATACGCACATTATTTATACATGCCTCATGAATGTGTGGATGATACCTTTTATGTGTAATTTATAAGTGTATATGTTTGCAAATTATTTGTACTCAAATGCATGGGTTTTTGTGCTTCGTTTTTTTTTTGATGTGTGTGTGGGTTCGTTTGTGGAAAAATTTTCAATAACAGTTTCAAACCTACACATAATTTCATCCATTTCACTTCGGTTGATTTTTTTTCACTTTGAAGTATTTTGACATTTCCTTGAGGAAAAGTAATTTTTTGTTAGGTGTTTTTTTATTTTAGATTTTCTTTTTTTTTCTGATTTCTCAATGTTTATTTTCATTATGGTTTTAAATATTTAGGTTGACAGGGGTCTGCATATGTAATTTTCCTTAATTTTTCATTAATGGCCTTCGTCCGGCCCGCGCCCGTCATTATAACACTATCTGACCCACGGGGTCAAATGAGTTGCTGACCCCTGAAGTAGATCTATTTTTACAGTTTGAAAGCTTGTTATAATCTACAAGACACTAAACATATTTTAAAAATTTTTTTTTTTTTTTCAAAATATATGGATGACCGTAAGTGACCTTAATGTCATGTGTTATAAGAGTTGCTTCCCCTGACGACAGTAAACTGGCCTCGGAAAATGTTCATTACTTTTCATACTGCGAACATGTCGAATTCTCTGACTGACTTTGACCATCATCATCGTATTTTCAAAAGTTTTATCTTTTTACGTTCTATTTCAATAAATATTTTAATTTAATTTTTTAAACATAATTAATTTATTGTTTTTCAGTGAGAGACATATGCAATTATTAATTATTTTCCTTTTTAGTTTCAATTCTAAGGACAGAAACAAACAATATAAAAAATAGGAAAAATGAAATATTAACACATTAAAAAAAATAACGTCATAAAAATGAGAGCAGTACCTATAATTATTAGTTACCTATCTTACTTATGAAGTTTTATGGTATTATTTTTAAATTACTAGTTTTTATATGATTTCTATTGTGAAATTTTTTCATAACTAAGATATAAAAAGTAATACCATTAAATTTTATAAGAGATGTATGTAAAAATTAAGTACTTCTCTCATATTTTATTTCGCTCTAAGTTATGAAAGTTTACATTTATTGTATTTTAAATTTTTTCAGAAATCCTCTTCAAACATAAAGCTAAAGTATTTAAAAAAAATCAATAAAATATTAGATTGCTGAAAGTAGTTAATTTTAAAAAATTACTGTGTAGTTAAATAAGTTGCTTCACTTAAAATTTAAAAAAATTGTCACTTTTGTCCAATAAATTTCCCTGACGTTAACTGTCAATAACTGATGTAACCATTAATTCACACATCTAAAACAAGTCACCATGCTTCTATTATTTCCAAGTAAATTTTTTCTGCTAAAAAAAAGTAATGCTTTGTTTCCAGTTACATTAAGTAAACTTTAAATTTTTAAATTTTCCTTAAATAATTTTCGTAAAAGGTATAATTGTTTTTTTTTTTTTTTTTTTTTTTTACAGAGCTTTTAAATGTAGACTTTAACTTTTGTTTAAAATAAGTCTCAAGAATGCTGGACATCATTAATTTTATAACAATTTTGCTGACTCAAAAAAGAAGATTTTTAACTAAACGTTTAGATGTGCTTAGGAAGGATTAAAAACTATAAAAAAATACTTTGGTGGTCTTTACTCTTAATAATAACATAAACATTTAGACAATAAAAATTTTCCTTAAATTTTGGGCCTTTTTTCATCACTGCTTTTTTTATTAAATTATTGTAGATGCCTACTCTATACTGTCATGCTAGTATAGACTTATAGACCAAATTAAAAAGTACACATGGTATATACAAAAGCAGGTGTGAAACATACCCACTAAAAAATATTTAGTAACACTTCAGTAAAATATTCATTAATGAGTAAGTCTTGAAAATTTTGTTTGAATTGGATAATTTGCTGATTTTTACCATATATTTTTAGAAAAGGTGTACTGTCATGCTAGTATACTGTTGTAGACATTGACACACCCTTTTTAAAAATATGCTTTTGTATATCACATGTATACTTTTTTTACAGTTATATAAAAAGAAATCCATGAAGATACTTCAGTAAAAATTTATGAAATATTGTGTGTGAATATATGGAAAATTCGGTCCATATCTTTCTAAAAACAATTCAATAAAAGTACCTTCACTGATTTGCTAACGAGCATAGCCTGATGAAAAAAAAATGCCCCAAATTTAATAAAAATAAAGTTTTGTTATTGAAATCATTGTTATTATTAAGAGAAAAGACAAAAGTATTTTTCCATCCTGGGTATGATGATAAACTGCATCCGCATCCTGGGTAAGACAATAAACTACATCCAGCAACAAGGCCTCTGATCAATAGGTTTTGAGGAGTTTTTCACCACCTCTTAATTGCTGGTGTTTTTGTTTCCACCCTAACCCGGGGTGGTAGCACCTGTTAGGGTCCCAGTTATGGGTAAATAGTTAACACCCAGACTACATCCACATCCTGGGTATGATGATAAACTACGTCCAACAGTATCCCCAAACCCAGATTTAAATTCCTGGGTATAACGATAAACTACATCCGTGTCCTGAGTATGACGATAAACTATGTCCAACGACAAGGCCCCTGATAATACATTTTTGAAAAAATATTACCATCTATACTTTTTTTTTTTTTTTGAAAGAATAGTGTTACTGGCTATACGTTTTTGAAGAAATATCAGCTATACGTTTTGGAAAAATAGTATTACCAGCTATACATTTTTGAGGAAAAAAATATTAACAGAAATAGATTTTTGACAAAACAAAAATATTACCAAAAAAAAAAAAAAAAGAAGTTGTCAGCATTAAATGACCCATTGAGGTTGATGTGCCATAAAACAAACCAAACCAAACCAAAGCATTTTTTGATTATTAAATTATATTTTTTTCATGCATTTTTTACAGTGAAAAAGATATTGATTTAGAAATTCTTGCAAAAATTGTTGTATTTTAGTTAAATGTTCAGGACTTATTTACAAATGAATTAAATTATTTTAGAAATGAAATTTAGAATGAAATTGTTTTTAGAAAATCTTGGTAAACCTCCACAAACATCATGATACATAAGGTTTAATTGAAAGCTAAAGGATTAAATTTATTATTTTCAGGAAGCAAAATACTCAAATTATTTTTCAGGAAGCAAAATATTTCAAACAAATTATATTAATTGGAATCAATTTTTCATTTTTTTTTTTTTTTTCAGTAACATCATCAAAGGCGTCCATTTTTTAGCTATTTGTAGTTCTTGGTTTTTATATACTCTTCTGAAACTTTACTTGAAGAATATTAACTGCTTTAAAGTATAATTAATCTGATTTGAAACAAATATTATTTATTTTAAGTTTAAAATATTGTAAAAATGATTTTTTTTTTAATCAAACAGCAGCCATATTTATGTGTTTGACAAAGTGATGACTGATTTTTGTTCTATGGGGACTTTATCTGTAAAACAATTGAAGAAAATGATGTGTGTGCCTTTTTTAGGAAATTTTTAAGTACTCAGTAATTTTAAAAATTTATGAAAATATTCTCCATAATCTGTTTTATTGAAATTTTGGCTTTAAATTTAATATAGCTTTCACTGTTATTTCCTGATGATGTTGTATACAGTTGACTGTACTTACAAAAATCAGCATGTTTATAAACTAAGGAAAATTTTAAAATTCTTCAAAAAATGATTTGTATTAAGCTTTTTCTTTTCTGGTTAGTAAATCTAGTCTGCACTTGATAATAATGTAAAAGGTTAAAAGTAATACAATTTTAAAAGATTTAAAATTTTAAAAATCTTTATTCATCAAAAAACATTTTTTTCTTAAGACAATAGTGTCCTTAATATATCTTATTTATGAAAGCAAGTAAAAGCTTTTCTAATTAAATTTTATTGCATTTTTTATTTTATGATTTGGAGCAGATTTCCAGTAAACTGTTTGAAAAAAAAAAAAAGTTGATTTACATTCTGTAAGGAGCCCTGCTTTTAAATAATTTCAAAAATATTTGCATCAAAATTTCATAAAAGTAAGTAAAAAAAAAAAATTTTTTTACCAAGATTTTCTAAAAATAAACATTTAAATAACTTCATTCATTTGTGAATAAGTCCTGCAAATCTCATTAAAATCCAACAATTTAATTTTTGCAAGAATTTCCCAAACAATGTGTTTTTACCACTAAAAGATGCTGAATTTACCATAGTAATCCTTGGTTCATCTGCTGACACAAGAAACACCAGATTTTTTAACCAAAATTTCGAATGTAAAAGGTAAAAATTTAAAAATAAATTAAAAAATATTAAAAATATTTTTTTCCTTTTTCCAATTTAAACATTTTGATGATAAAAAATATTTTTCGTTAAAAAATTTAGGTTTTTCCAAAATGCATATGCATTTATGTATGTATATATATATATATATATATATATGGAAATGGATTTAAATACATTTTTAATTTATTTGTTTAAATGTTATTTTTAATGGATACTCATATTTGAGTTGATGCATATGTTTTTAACAAGATTTCTTGAACATTCAGAACAGATGTAAATAAATAAAAACAGAGCATCTATTCAGACGTATATCCATTTAAAATAATGTGTAAACAAAATGTTTACTTTCTTTTTCAAATAATTAAGTTTGTTGTATAAAAACACAAAAGAACTAATTAATTTTACAGTGACAAATGAACAGTGGTTGAGATTTCAATATCAAATGTAATAAAATAACAGCAAATGTTTACAATGGTAAGAACTTAGATAATACCTATCAAGAGAAATAAATTTACTGCTGTTGAAAATTAAGAAATTTCTTTGTTTTATGAGGTTTTATGGGATGTGTGTTTTTAGAATTTTTTTCCACTGAAAAATAGCAAAACCTGAATTCCATAGAAAAAAAAGGAATTAATTTTCATCACTGGTCACAACCTAAATACATTATTGTATTTAATCTCCATTTTTGCCATTATAAAGTGAATATTTTTATAGTCATAATTCTGATTTGCTTTTCTTTTGATCTATTGAGAACAAGGTAAATGTAGCAACTGGAATAAATTTTATTAACCCTAGAACACTGTTGGGGGCGCACCCACCTTCTTATCAGAATGAACTGACCTCTCTACTACTAATAGGACAGTTCTAGAGAGTTCTGGGAAGATCAGGTGACCATCACACTTCCGTCTCTCTACCAGAAGATACAGTTGGACTTTATACTCTTTCTGATTGTTACTGACTAATCTGCATTTGTTTGACTACTAATCTCTCTGTTGTAAATACCTCTTCAGATATACATGTGTTTGTCCTTATTTCAATACACACACGCGGAAACACTCAACAAACACTAACCATCAATTAAAGATACACCACTACTAACCATAGGTATATCATACACGATTTTGAAAATATCAAAGAAAAAATATTAAATATAAATTTTTATTTGAAATATTTTACATGCATGCACTTCAAGCTTTGTACTTTGAGTTAACATTAATAGGAACTGAAAAAAAATATTATTTAGGTAAGAAAATCAGGTAGTGAAAATTGTAATTAAAAATAGGAAAATTTGCGCTGGGTACTATATACCCATAGTTAATGTTCTAGCGTTAAATGATATATTTTCATTTTTTTTTTTAATGTAAATTGGTAAAAAAATTTTTGACAGTATTACATCTTTCACTGATCACCAGAATTAAATCCCAATGCTCCAATTCTGTATCTAAACTTAATCTTTTAATCTCCTCAAAAAACGGTAGCAACTTTGAAAAAAAATATTTTGTGTCATTATTTATCATGTCAAACCCCAACTTTCAAACTGAGTGCAATACCACGGTTTCAAAACCTGTTGCGTTCAGTTTTCACTAATGCACTTGGGAAAGGCATGAATCTATTTTTCTCTGTAGTTTTGGATAACATAATAGGGCAAATTAGGTTAAGAGGAGAACAACTGTGAATTCAAAACTATGTAGATGGCAACAGTAACAAAGTTTTCCAAGAATAGTCAGCCTGAATTAAGATGGAATTTTTAAAAAAATTATAAGATAAATTTTGCTAATTTGTTTGTTTCTTATTCTGTTAAACCTTTTCTGAATTATAATTCTATATTTACATTTATTTTTAGATTCTGACATGGATTTTGACTCTATCTACAATGTACCGCCATCTTTTCTAAATCATATTGCGCTACAAAGAAAAATTTCACAATATAGGATTATTTTAAAATCTTCAAAACACTGTTATGAAAAGTATTGAGATGGAAATGAATCCAGTAATTCACATGGAAGTTCCTACTTTTTCTAATGAAGTCTGTAGTAAGATCTTTTGCCATAAGTTGTCATCTCAGACTCAAGTGAACACAAGGAAAACTGGATTTTTTTGTGAGGTATGTGGCAAATCTTTCACGCAAAAAGGCAGTCTAAATATCCATTTTAGAACTCATACTGGGGACTTTCCATATTCTTGTGAAATATGCAGTAAATCTTTCCCCAGAAAAAGTAAATTGAAATCTCATTTTCGAATTCATACTGGAGAAACTCCATATTCTTGTGAAGTGTGTGGCAAAGCTTTCTCTCACAAGTGTAATTTAAAAATACATATAAGAACCCATACTGGAGAGACTCCATACACTTGCAATGTGTGTAGCAAGACATTTTCTTACTGGAATAGCTTGAAATCTCATATGAGATTTCACACTGGAGAAAATCCTTTTACTTGTCAAGTTTGTGGTAAAGCTTCAGGTTTAAAGGCTGATTTGAAGAAGCACATGAGAACACATACTGGTGAAACTCCATATTCTTGTGAAGTATGTGGCAAAGCTTTTTCTGAGAATAGTACATTGAAAGGGCATATCAGAATACATACTGGAGAGACACCATTTTCATGTAAACTGTGTGAAAAATCTTTTTCTCTGAAGCAAACATTAATACAACATACAAGAACCCACACTGGAGAAACTCCTTTTTCCTGTGATGTATGTGGCAAAACTTTTTCTCAAAAAGGAACCATGAAACGTCATTTGAAAACTCATATAGGAAACCCCCCAATTTCTTGTGAAATATGTAATGAAACTTTTTCTTCTCTGATGTCACTGAACTTTCATATGAAGACTCATCTTGCAGAGAGATTTACTTGTGAAATGTGTGGTAAAGTTTTATGTTCAATGGCAAATTTAGTTAGCCATATGAGAACTCATGCTGGAGAGACATCATTTTCTTGTGAAGTATGTGGACAACATTTTACTCAGAAATCTACTTTAAAAGGTCATATGTGCATTCATACTGGGGAAACACCATTTTCATGTGAAGTTTGTGGAAAAGCATTTTCAAGAAAGAGTTCATTGAAGATTCATTTGAGAACACACACTGGAGAAACACCATTTCCATGTGTGATATGTGGTAAGGCATTTGCTCAAAATAATACATTAAAAATTCATCTGAGAACTCATACTGGGGAGACTCCATTTACATGTGATGTTTGTGGAAAAGCTTTTTCTCATAGAAGTGTTTTAACATCTCATCTAAGAATTCATACTGGAGAAACTCCATTTCCTTGTGAAGTGTGTGGAAAAGCTTTTTCTCGGAAAAGTACTTTGGTAAATCATGTAAAAACACATACTGGAGAATATTCGTTTATTTGTAAAGTCTGTGGCAAAGCTTTTTTGAAAAAGTATAATTTAAATGTACATATGAAAACGCATTTCACAACTTCTATATCGGGGTCATACTGTAAATAATTTTGTAGCACAACCTAGGTTAGCTGAGATTTTTTTCCAATCCTAAACAAATGCTATATCATATAAATCTGGATGTCTGAAATGATTAGAGATTCTGATTTACCGAAATATTATTTTGAAATAAAAAGAACGAGGTTGAAAATAAATAGATCAAGTTTTAAGAGGAATCAAAGCTTAAAAAATAAAAATTGGATGATCCAAATTATGTTCAAATAATTGAATATTAAAAAAAAATGTACATCAAGGATTAAGAAAAAGTTTTGAGATAAAAATATCTTAAAATTTGCTTTACTAAAATTTTCATCCAAAATAAGGCCCAAGAGTCACTCAATGTTGAGTAGGAAGTAAAAAAAATATAGCCAAAAATAAATAAAATCAATTATGAGTATAGCAACAAAGTTTTGAAATATTTATAACAGCAAGGTTTTAAAATATCTAATAGTGGTAAATTTTTTTGAATTTTACAGCATTCTCATAACTTAGATTAATTTTTTGTCTTAGCAGATTCACTCCTGAAGATGATCTTGGATGAGATTGAAACTACTTAGGAAATAAAGAACATAATTACAGTTGTTTTTTGGATTAATTTTGGATTAATTAATTTTGTACAGATACTGAGAAATTGATTTGTGACCTTGAAAAGATTAAAATAAAAATAGACACAATATGTCTAGATTATTCAACCAAACTATATAAAAAGAAAGAACAGTAAGATATATAATCCGGTGTTCTTATTGATATTTTTTATTTTTACAAAACAGTGCTCAATGTAAATTTACAGAGCATAAATATTATAAATTAACTGATTTAAAATATGGTTTCTTCACTACACAAGTAATAACCAAAAAATATTTTTTAAATTCAAATATATATATATATATATATATATATTATTTCAGGATCGTTTTCCAACTTATTCAAGATGATCTTCGTCCTCTCTAACCTAATTTTCTTTCCTGGAGTAAAAAGGTGCCTCACAGGTTTCACATACAATTTAATTTTCTAGTCTTTTTTCACTGCTCTTTGGATTGTCATAGCTGAAACTCCTTTCTCACATGCTAAATGTCTTATGAATTGAGTTGGATCTTTTCTAATTGATCTCTTTAGCTCAAAGTTGAAATGATGATCCTTCTTCTAGCCGTGACCGCCTGATCCAGTTTTCCTCTCTACTGTTCCCTCTTTTTTTTAAACTTATTCACCATTCTTGTAATGGTTCTTGAACAGACTTTGAAGATGGAAGTCAGAGTGATCTTTTTCCTCTCACCATTGCTCAGTTGGGAAGACAGTGGGGCTGACACAAAATGATTTTAACCTGCTATCTTTTTAGCTGAATAACTTAAAGGGTTTTTCAGTGATTCTCATGACAAAATGGTGTCAAGATGGCTAAGCGTCTTATCTGAAAACCTGGAAAGAAAGAAACTCAGTTTAGTGTTTTTTTTTAAAAATAAACATTTTGTGGGATAGATAATCATGTTGTTACACCTGGTGTGTGATATATATATATATATATATATATATATATATATATATATTATGATTGATGCAGTATAATTAATATTACAATGAAGCAGTCACAATTAGTGAAGTAAATCTAATAAATGGTGAATTCACTTTGTTAACAAATTTAAAAGTATTAATCTACTAACCACTGATGTGGTCCTTGTTTTTAGATGTTCTGTATGTTTGATAAATATGCTAGTACTTTCGATAAGACATCCTATCATCATTGGACATGGATATTATTTTTTTAAGGTAAAATTCAGGTAACATCTGAGACAAAAATAAATGTAATGCAAGTCGAAATATTTTTTTGAAGTGTGTTATTGTTAACAGTTACAAAATTGTGGAGTGTGCAGTCGCAACGCTAAGTTTTGTTGCAGTTTTTTGTGTATTGTTTACTAGTGAGCCAGTCAAAATGAGCTGACTCATTTTAGGGTTAATAATCAGAAAGCTCAAAATATTCAATGCGAACTGTATAAAAATAGCCATTTTGTTTTTTCTCCCAAAATATCTCCACTGCCAACCTGATATTGAAGACTTAAAGAATTAGCAGCCGCTAATTTCTCCGAATTTCACTGCTAAACTCTGATATTTAACAAATTCAAATATACTTCACTGGATTCCATATTCAGAGACTTAAAATACAAACATGGTCAACAAGGTTGAATTTTGAAAATTTAATGAGTGTTTTTTTTGAATTTACTAATATGGCAATTCAAAATTTTATTGTTGTAAAAAGCAAATTCAACAAAATAAAACAAATTTTAAGAATATTAACCCACTAACTTCTCATTGAATGAGATCCTTGTTTTCATAGAAATTTTTTTTTTTTGTCATAAGGAAGTCACAATTCCTTATTTTAGAGGGTTTAAACATTCAAACTGTTGTTCAAATTCTTTTAGAATCGTTCTCAATAAAAACTAAGTTTCTTTTTCTTTATTATCTGTAGATATCGTCCGGTTCACACTCCTCTCCCAGTCTTTTGAACAGGAGTAGAGGTTTATCCCTTCTTTCCTATTTAGGACTGGATTTCCAGTTCCTGTCAAAGTCTACTTCAACTCTATACTTCTAACATCTCTGCCTAAACTTTGAAATTTTATATACTATTTTCTCCCCAGAAGGAGTAGATGGGTTTGCCTATCGTCCAGTTCACACTCCTCCCCAGTCTTTTGAACAGGAGTATTACCAGTTTAGGATTAGATTTCCGGTTTCTTCTAAAATCTTGCCATTCTCTTTCACTCCCAGTAGGCCCTTGCTTCTTAGTGGCATTGTAATAATTTGTCATGTATTTGTTGGGTAAGATAGGGAAGTAGTTTCTCCACTTTAAAATTAGGAGTTGTCCTTCTCTGAGGCTGACTGCTATCCATTGCTACAGAGTCCAATCTACTCTATTTAACCCATATCTGGGGAGAGAAGAGATGGATTCATGCTTTTTCCTTTCATTAGTGCAAAAGTGATCCCACCAGACTAGCCCAGATTTTACCTTTGCTTTTCGATTCTACAAACCACACAAGGAGGATCCAGGTTCAAATTCTGCTGCAGAGTGCATATTTTTCTTTAACAAGTGTTTTCTAAAATATTCAGGCTGGGAGACAAAAATAAATATACTGTTTAATAAAACAAATGGAACATCTATTCAAATATGGATATCCACTAAAAATAATGTTTAAAATATATAGCTTATAAATTAGCTGATTTAAAAAATATATATATGTATGTATGTATGTATATGTATAAACACGCTACTGCCCCTGTCTGAATGATTGGATTTCTCTGTATCCTTGGAAACAAGAAATTATGAATTTATATGTGCATTTAAAACTCAGTAAATTTAAAAATAACTTATTCCAAAATTCACTTGAAGATGAAACAGAACTAATGCTTTTAATTTAATTATATAATTGAATTTGTAGTTTTTAGCTTCAGTTTTTGAAACATGGTTATTACTGTGTAGCGAAAAAAACATTTTAAATCTGCTAATTTATAAAATTATATATATAAAACCATATAAAGAATAAGTTAGGTTAATGTAATAAATGGTGAATTCACTTTGCTAACAAATTTAAAAGTATTAACTCACTAGCCACTTCTTTAATGATGTAATCCTTGTTTTTAGATGTTCCGTATGTTCCATAAATATGCTAGTACTTTCGATAGGTCATCCTATTATATTCAGGCATGGATATTATTTTTCTTTTTAGGTAAAATTAAGATAAAATCTAAGACAAAAATAAATGTAAGTCGAAATATGTTTTTTTTTTTTTTGAAGTGTGTTATTTTTAACAGTTACAAAATTGTGAAGCGTTCAGTTGTAATGCTAAGGTTGTTTTTTGAATTTACTAATATGGCAATTCCAAGAATTTTATTCTTGTGTTTTATCAGTCAAAGTGGCATGGAGTAAATGATCCAATAACTAAAACAACGTCCCAGTTGTTTTCCCGAAATTTTGCACCGTGGATCAGTCAATTTTTGATTGGTGCAGTATAATAAATATTACAATCAAGCACTCATACAAAGAATAAATTAGTAAGGTTAATGTAATCAATGGTAAATTCACTTCACTAACAAATTTAAAAAGTAACCCGCTAACCACTCGTTGAATGATGCGATCCTTGCTTTTAGAAGTTCTGTAAGTTCCATAAATATGCTAGTACTTTCAATAGGTCAATCCTATCATTAACGGATATGGATATTATTTTTCGAAAGTACAGTGTAACCCGGATATAAGAGAGTTGTCAGGACCGGAGAAGAAGTCTCTTATATCCGGGTTTGGTCTATTTTATATACATTAACACAGGCTCTAATTTGGGACCAGAGAAAATCTCTCTTATATCCGGGTCTCTTATATCCGGGTTACACTGTACTAACATATTTAAGAAGGATAAACTTCTACTCCCGTTCAAAAGGCTGGGAGAGGAGTGTGAACCGGACGATATCTACAGATAATAAAGAAACTTACAGTTTTTATTGAGAACGTATCTGGCGTGAACAACAGTTTGAATGCTCAAACCCTCTGGCATAAGGAATTGTGACTTCTTTATGACGTGAAAAAAAATTCTATGAAAACAAGGATATCATTCAATGAGTAGTTAGTGGGTTAATACCTTTTAAATTTGTTAGCAAAGTGAATTTGCCATTTACAACAATAAAATTCTTGGAATTGCCATATTAGTAAATTCAAAAAACACTCAATTAAATTTTCAAAATTCAACCTTAGCGTTGCGACTGCACACTCCACAATTTTGTAACTGTTAACAATAACACACTTCAAAAAAAACATTTCGACTTGCATTACATTTATTTTTGTCTCAGATGTTACCTGAATTTTATTGTTGTGATTTATCAGTCAAAGTGGCATGGACTAAAACCCTCTGGCATAAGGAATTGTGACTTCCTTATGACATGAAAAAAAAAATTCTATTAATTTTTTAAAATATCTAGTCCAGGTTTTTGCAACTTTTCTCAAGAAAATCAAATTGAGCTTTCTTTGAAGAAAGAATTCTGGAGGAAAGGAACGGATTATTTGCTATCAAGGTGGAGTAAAATCCAAAATTCTTGGGGACCGGAAGGGCTTCACTTTTTTTGATTTTGGATTATGAGCTGTTTCATTTGTATATAGAATCTATAAAATAGGGCAGCTTGGGAATGGGACCCAAGCATAAACACAGCATCATTGTACATTTCATAACACGGCTTATACATACACACACTGAAGGTAATTTCATATAAAAGTTGATAAATTTGGTACACGTACAGGTAATGATGCTAGTCATGTAATCCTCACCTAGATTTTTAAGTGGTGAAAT
This sequence comes from Acanthosepion pharaonis, assembly GCA_903632075.3. Taxonomy (NCBI): domain Eukaryota; kingdom Metazoa; phylum Mollusca; class Cephalopoda; order Sepiida; family Sepiidae; genus Acanthosepion; species Acanthosepion pharaonis. The sequence continues at coordinate 162,626 of CAHIKZ030002705.1, read as the reverse complement.
TAAGATATTTTTTTTTTTTATAAGCGTTTCACCCCAAGCAAGGCGGGAAGCCACTAGGAACACTGTAAACTTCAGGAGACAGCAGGTAAGGGTGGACATATTAAAACATTACTGACTTTATCTTTTGATGTCTGCTTGATAAAAGAGTTAGAAAATCCAAACATAGTAAGTAACAAATTAAAAGTTTGGCGTCTTTTTCATCATGCTATGCTCTTTTCTTAGTGATTACCTGGAGGTAACTAAACAAAGATGTGCAATACAGTGACTTGTCGCGAGAGCAAAGAGGAGTGATAGAGGAAAGGATCAAGAGAAGGATATGGGGATAGATCAAGGCATCTGGAGACGTCGATTGACATTACATTTAAATAGTTGATTATAGCTATCAGGGAAACAGGAAAAATGGGAGGGAGTTCCACAGGTGAGAGGTGCGAGACATGAAATTATTTGGAGTAGAAGAGACAGCTACATTTAAGAGTTTCAACAGTGAACGGGTGTGAGCAAAATGCCAGCCTAGTTGAACGCTTAAATTCATGAAGACTGGGAACCAGCGAAAGCAGCTCATCGGAGATGTTGCCATGAAAGTACTTGTAAAAAAGACAGAGGGAGGTAACGGCACGTCTGTGAGAGAGCAACTGTAAAAATAATGTTTTGTACATGTACAAAAAAAATAAAAAAATCATTACTTATATAAAATATATAAATTTAACACCAAACACTATTTCTACATCAGGTTTGAGAGGGTACGTCATCGATGAGATGAGGGTGAGAAAGAAAAGTTGTGTTTTGATTAAAATGCTACAAGATATACAGGTAGAGTTTTTGTATAAAATCTAAACGTGGATTCTGATTAGTTAACTGTAATGGAAACGTCAGCATTTTACTTGTAATGCAGTAATTATGAGTTAACCATGTTGCTTTCTGGAATTTTCTATTTGTGGCAAGTCATGTCAGCACCTGAAGAACTTTTGGAGGTTTTCAGATAAAGGCTACTCAGCCTGTAGGTGGCGAAAGGTCAAATATTTGCTTAATAGTGGCTGAGACAAGGGAGATAATTTAATCTTAATTACCTCCCTTGCACGTCTTTTTTTTACATGAGTCTCAAGTGTTTAAGATTAAGGTTTCAGAAAAAAATGCACATTTTGATTTCTTTTAGTATAGTTCCAGTTAAACCACTGAAAACTTTTTAAAGGGAGCTTCATTCCTGATGCAATGGCTTCTACTCAATTAGCCAGAAATTAATTTATTACGGTTGTTTTGCTTTTTCTGTGGTGAACCCTAGATATAAGTAATTCATAAATTTTATTTAATCCTTGGAGTGTTTACAGCCCTCCACGTTTTTCTTTTTTCTTAATATTTAGCAAGTGGTAAGTCAGATGATGATGTTTAATTAAGTTGCTCTTTCATGTAACTAGGAGTTTCTGGTTTTAGCCATAATATTTGTATAAACTAAAAGCAGTTTTTATTTGAGTGGGTTGCAAAAATACACTGTAATATGAATGGAATCATTTTCTCTGAAAAAAAAAAAAAAATTTCGAGACATGCCTTTTTAAATTGATTTAACACTTTACATATTCAACCCACCTGAACCGTGCCCGTAAATATCAGCTCTCAATGTTCAAACCACCATAACCTACCCTATGTACATTCTTCCAAAATATATAACATTGTTGCAAATAACACAAAGTCATACAAACAGCAAGATCCAAGATTCATGGGGCGGGCTTGAGCAAGGGTTAAATATACAATGAGCCCAAAATTAGTGCTATTCAAAGTGTGGTACGCGTACCGGTACATGAGCAGTCCAGTTTCCTGGAAACAAAGAAATAGATGAGTAATGCTATGAATGTTCGGATAACATTTTCTCGGATTGCCGTTATATAGCAGAAACATGGTGCCAATCCCTGGCAAGACTTGTTATGTCAATGATTACTGGGCTTAAAATGAATAAGATGTCACGTCCTCATGTTTAGTACAGACTCAAAATGATCCATATCTATAAAGAAAAAAAAACAGAGCAACAACACAAAATAAATAGCCATACATTGACCGATCAAAACCAAATTCGTTGGTGAGGTACAAACAGGCAAAGGGGGTACAAAGTACAGTTAGTTTTACGAGGGTGCATAGATTAAAAAAATTGAAATTTATTGTACTGATGGGAAAAATTAAGTTTTATTATTTAACATACAAAATACTCCCACTATTTTAAAAACAATCTGATGATTAAAATAAGCTACTACTTTTTTTTAATAAAAATGCAATATTGTTTTTTTTTTTTTTATATCTTTTTAAACTTATATATATATATAAGAATCCAGTTTCCAGTTTGCCCTGCATTTGCAAAAACTATAAACAAATCACAAGGCCAAACACTTCAGGAAGTTGAAATTTGGCTCCAAAAAGAAATATTTACATATGACCAGTTGTATGTCGCATGCTCAAGAGTCAGAAATCCTAAGAATTTATTCTTCACTGTTAAAAAGGAAAAAAAAAAAAATTGTTTGCCATGAAGTCCTATAAAATCAAATTAAAAGATTAAACAAATTATTAAACAGTGAAGTAGGGTTTTTGTCAAAGTATTTTTCCAAACAGATCAGCTTCTTCAAATTTCATCGATTGGTTTGCTAAATTGAACAAAATGTAGAGTTTGTAAAATTCGGCAAAATATGTCAGCAATGACTTGAACAAATACTGTGAGGATTTCAGCACATGTCAGTATATTGCAAAGAAATTCTAGTCCTGTTAAAAGTAGAAAGATAATTTGACATCTAACAAGAAAATTAATGATGCCATTTATTGCAGATTATTAAGCCGAGAGACAAGACAAAAACATAAGGAAAATATGTTAAAATTCCTCAAGATTTTGTTAACAAAGGACACATGTCCTCAAATTTCCTCAATATGCTTCTGCAGTGCTTATTGGCCTGATATACCTACATTCTGCTAGAAGCATGGATGGACAAACGTTTTTTTTTTTTTTTTAAATATATTTATTTTATATATTATTTTTATAGCAAAAAACAAAACAAAAATTATCTCTACATGGGGGATAGTCTATTTCAATCCAGTCTGTATGCGGCTATCATCATCCTCTAACACTTTCACCCCAGCCTCTCAACCTCCAACGTCTTACTCTCTGGGTTGAGGTGTCTACTTGGTCGTAACCGAACTCAAGGGAGTGGCCATAGGTCCCCTGAGCATCCGTAGATTATTCGACTGGTTTGCTGGTTTAATCCTGCTTCCTGCCCACGTTGTGTTTGATCCAGAAAGCAGAAGTGATGTTCATCCGTTCACAGTCGATTGAAAATGTAGACACGGCTGGAGAGTCAGCGCTAAGAAATTTAGAATGCAGCAAAAAAAAAAAAAAAAATAAATAAATAAATTTTTAATATGTTACAAAAAATTATTACAAACAACTATTCAATGCTTAAATTTTTAATGTCTTTTATATAGCCGAAAAGAATAGTAGAGAAAAGAAAAGTATTTAACGTAAAAACTCATACACTGCATTCTAGAAAGAGAGAGTTTATTGTGATTACCTTTGTTGTTAAATCATCTCAGAATGATATATGACTTTTTGATGGAGGATAAAAGATTTCTGTGCAGGGCTTAAAAAGTAGTGGCATTCCTCCTCCCAATGCTTGCCTGGGCCAATTCTCTTTTTCTCGGAAAAATATGAATTTTCTCCCGTCTGTCTTTTTTTTCATAACTACGCGTTTATATAGATAAACCTTTTAAAAAATTATAACTGACCCTTTTGATACTACTTTTTGATTATCACGGGGTTCTGGCTGCTTCAACCAAAATCATGTGAATTCCAAAGTTCCTTCTAAAATTACTCAGCTCTATTTCAATTTTTAATCGATAAAATTATTTCGACCATTTCCATTGTCTTCTGATGACCCAGATTCAATGGGTACAACATCTGCCCTAGATCAGATTTCCCCATCAGTAAACAAAATGCTCTGATTTAATTTCGCTATTCAAATCTACTCCAATTTAAATAAAAGAAATATACGTGTGTGTGTGTTCCACAGACTCACTCTCTCTCTCTGTCACAATCCCGCCTATCTTGGAGCATTTTAAATTTATTTTCAATATCAGTCCTCTGGTAGATGCCTTGCTAATGGGGGTGTATGTGCATATTGTGGCATATGTGTATGTATGAAGAAATGTATATGATGACATCATTGCAAATAACACAGAAAGTCATGCAAACAGCGAAAGCCAATATTCATGGGGTGGGTTTGAGCAAGGGTTAAATATACAATAAGCCAAAAGTTAGTTTTAAGGATTATTTTTTAATTTTTTTTTTCTTTAAAGTTAGTGCTATTCAAAGTGTGGTACATGTACCGGTACACGAGCAGTCCAGTTTCCAGGAAACAAAGAAATAGATGAGTAATACTATGAATGTTCGAATAATATTTTCTCGGATTGGCAGAAACATGGTGCCAATCCCTGGCAAGACTTGTTACGTCAATGATGACTAAGCTTAGAATAAATAAGGCATCATGTCCTCATGTTTAGTACAGATCGATTCAAAATGATCCGTATCTAAAAAGAAAAAAAGTGTGGGGGGGGGAGCAACAACACAAAATAAATAGCCATACATTGACCAATCAAAACCAAATTTGTTGGTGAGGTACAAACAGGCAAAGGGGGTACAAATTAAAGTTAGTTTTACTAGGGTGCATAGATTAGTACAATAAATTTTAATTTTTCTGAGAAAAATTAAAAGTTTTATTATTTAAAATACAAAATAATCCCACTACTTTAAAGCAATTTAATGATTGATTACTACACGTATATGTATGTATGAAGATATGTATGCATATAAGTGTATTGGACAGTATGATTTATTTCATTGGTTGCTCTGGTGTTACTCAATCTAGAAATCTATAATTCAACTAATTCACATTAATCTTAATGGGATTAAGTTTAAATCCCCCCCCCATTGCTTAATAATATTGGACTCTTGTAGTATAAAACTATTTACTGTGAATCCCAGGCAAACATACTTGGGTCACGTATAAGAAATGCCACATAGCAGGAATAGATATTTAGCTATAAACAATGCCAAGCTCTTGCCATAATTAACCCCCAACCCCAAAATAAGATTCATTATGCCCTCCACCAGTCGCTAACACAAGCCCCCTTCTCAGTAAGAAGGTGTCTACTAGAAGACGGACATTGAAAATAAATTTAAATGAATGCTTCGAGACAGACTATCTCCATGTTGAATTAATTTTTGAATTTTGGCTTTAAAAAAATAAAATCCGACAGTATGAAGAAAAATATACGAAAAAAACAAACAAAAATCCTTATATGCAATTATGCTGTTCTAATGTTAATATGTCAACGTCGGACGTTTCGGTCTAATAAACCATCTTCAGGACATATTCATAAATTATAACATTATCAATACAACATGACAAAGACGGTGTACATAAGAACAAGACTTATCCAAACAGATAACTGAAAGTTTTATAAGATCAGCACTCCGTTTAAAACATGGTCACGTTGTCATCACGTGGGCGACACTGTGAAAACGTATTCCTAAAATTTGAGTATATATATATAAATTTTAGATCAAAATAGAATTCTTTTCATTTTTCATTCAAAATACTCTGTTTAGATAAGTCTTGTTCTCATGTACATCGCCTTTTTTCATGTTGTATTGATAATGTTATAATTTATGAATGTCCTGAAGATGGTTTATTTGACCAAATTTCCTTAATGACAATTTTTTTTTTTTGTAATATTTAATTTTTTATTTTTTATATTTTATATATATATATATATATATATATATATATATATATATATATATATATATATATATATTTAAAATAAAAATATTGTTTAATTAAAATAATATTAAAAATGGGTTGTATATTAATATTCTTTTGTTTTTATTATTTCAGTTAGATTCCTCAACTAGTTTCTACCAACATGGCCATCATCAGGAAAAAAAAAAAAAAAAATTTCTGCTTGCTAGTAGCAGTGAAAATTATATATCTGCTCTGTTATAATAAATACATTGAGGTCTCTGTGGATTAGTTTTAATAATTAATATTACTAGGATCATACCAACCTCCATTGCACAAAATCTGCAAAAACATTCCAGTCCACTTTTGCAATTTAGAAGAATATTAGTTGACAATATGTGTATACTTCACCAAGAATGTAATAAGCAGAAACTACAAATTCTCAAAGCCATTTTTATTACAAAATTAATTATGAATATAGTACAAATGTTTTGGAATGCTTATAGTATATTGTTCTTTAGAAATATCTGTTAAAACTAAAGTTTTTTTTTTTTTTTTTTTAAAAACGAGCAAACAAAACAATAAGCTAAAACCTGAAGGAGGAATTTACTTGATCACCTGTAATAATTGTCACAAAAAATACATAGGAGAAACCTCAAGGAATCTAAATAAAAGATTATATGAACACAAAAGGGATATTTTACAAAATAATACATCAAATTTGTTGGCTGCCCATCATAAGACTGACCACTGAGTTTGATATAAAAAAAAAAAAATGCTACTCTGATCAAAGGAGAAAAATAAATTATTCTATTGATGATAAACACATTGCTTGGAAATCGTTCATGCAAACAGAAACAGACTATCATCACTTTCTTGTTCGTGTATTGCTTAATATATTGTAATGTAATTGTCATCTTTGATAATGGCTTATGTAAGCCGAAAGCTTAGATTGGATTAAAAAATATGGATCAATATTGTGATTTTCTTTCTTCGTTTAATGATAATGTTATTAAGCTCATCAGACGATATGAAAAGAATTTACATAAAATAAATAAATAAATAGGCAGCACTTGTCTATATTATTTAATGAAACATGCATTTATATTATTATAAATAAATTGATTTAAAATATGGTTTTTCCGCTACACAGTTCTAACCATGTTTCAAAAATGGAAGGTCCAATTTAATTTTGTAATTAAATTTTGAGGATGAAATGAACTAATGTCTTTAATTTAATTACAAAATTAAATTTAACCTTCCATTTTTTTGAAAATATGGTTAGAACTGTATTGAAAAACCATATTTTAAATCAATTTATTTATAATAAATTATTGGAAACAAATTACATTGAGCACTATTTTGTAAAAATAAAAATATCTATAAGAACACTGGATTATATATCTTACTGTTCTTTCTTTTTATTTATATATACATATAGTTTTAAGGTAGGCTATATTTCTAGCTTAAACTGCTCAGTATCGGGGATAAAGCATGTGCAAATAGAAAGTCAATTGGATTAACTTTTATATTTCTAATGCACCATTGACCAGCATATATAAGTAGTTGGGCCAAAACAAAACACATTGCCTGACGATTGTGTTTAAACATGAAACAGGCTGTTGCCATCAATGTCCACACACACTAATATATATATATAAAAACTGCTCTCAGGGAAGTGGCATTTATGTAGACAATGGCAACCTTAACTAAAATAGATCAACAGCTACATTTTCTTTCTGTGACAATATGCACCGAATTCAGCAAAATTAAGAAGGTGACTGCATAAAACACAAAATATTTTATTTTATTTTGTAGATTTACTACATAAAGGATCGCAGGCCATACATAGATATATACAAGGTGAGTTCAAAAAGTATCTGTTCTTTGGGCATTAAAAAAAAAAAAATTTATTCAATCGCCTTCAAAACACACTCCTCCCAGTGCTTCTACTACTGCTGGTAACACCTTCTCTGGAACGCTATCGAGCTCCGCTGTTGCCTTTATTGTAATTTCCTCTTGTGACTCAAATCACTTCCCTGTCAGCGTGGTTGTCAGATTGGGGAAGAGCCAGAAGTCACATGGTGACAAGTTGGGAGAGTGTGGAGCCTATCAAATAGGGGGGGTGTTGTTCTTGATCAAGAAAGCTTGGATTACGTAGGTGGAATGAGGTGATGAATTTTGACAACACTCTGCATTCACAAATCCTTCGTTAAAATGAAATGCACCGATTCTATGCGTAGTCCCACTTCGTGAACTATTTCCTGGATTGCTACACAACAGTTTTAAAATTCGACATGAACTTATGCAATTGTTAACTGAAGAAATAAGATTAATAGAAAAACCGTGAAATTTTTATTGGTTAAAACTAGTATTGTTATAATCATTCTATTTTGCCTATATTTCCGAGATGAGGTATTGCAACTATTTACGTCGTTCCGGTTGTCCTTTGCCATATTCACGTTTCACTCACTGCATGTTCCAACCATCTTCAGGTGATATATGTTGAAATTTCAAACTGAACCCTTTATTTAGTCCTCAGGGTAATTGTTCTAATTCCACATGCCATGCCTTTTTGGGATATCTCTGTATCAGTTAATTCTCTTTAGTAACTCAACTCTCCAAGTCTACTCCCGTGGACTAAGGAAAGGGTTCGGTTTGAAATTTCAATGTATATCAACTGAAGAAGGTCAGTGTACAAGGGTCGAAACGTCATGAATATGGCAAGAAAAATGAGGACAACAGTTCAGATAATGTAAGTAGTTATTGTTGTTGATAATCTCTTATTGCACCTAATTTATAAATTCATCATGTTAGGAGAAAAACAAAAAAACAAAAAAAAACAAAACAAAAATCTAGTATAAAATTTTATGTTATCGACAGCTTAAGACATCTGATGAAGGTTTTTGGACCTATCTCTATGGTTGAAGAGTAGTAATCAGAGAACTAAAGGATGAATATATATAATATATATATATATAAATATATATATATATATATATATATATATCTCATCCTTTAGTTGCACAGAAATTTACAAAGATGAAATTATTAATCCATCTAAAAGTCTACCAATTATCCCAGGCTTCAAATATTGCTGCCATATATGGTCTGGTGCACCTGCTATATATTTAGAGATTCTTGATAAAATCCCAAGAATCAACAATATTGTTGGTCCTGATCTGGCATCTCGGCTTTAGTGACTTTCCCACTGCTAGAAAGTTGATTCCCTGTGCCTTTTCTATAAATTGCTTAGACAAACTCTTCACACTGGTATCTAGACTTTACGAATATAAATGCATTACTGGATTGGCAACAAAGTCTCATTGATATGCAGTTGAGTTGGCTAGATGTAACTAAGTTCTATGCTAACAGTTTTTTTTTCTTGCACTTCTCGCTTGTGGAACTCTTCTGGCTCCATGCTTTCCAGCCAACTTTGATATTCAAAAATTTAAAAGCGATGTCAATCGCTATCTACTGTCCTCCTGATTACTCCTCCTTTGTTCTTGCTCCTTCGTAATGCTTCTCTTTCTTGTATTCTTTCATACTCAAAAATCACTTGTGTCTTAGTGGCTTTATTGCCTTGCTTGGGGGTGAAATGATTAATGAAGATGGATGAAAATTTAATCTCCACTCTTTATGTTTTTGTGTTACTGGTCAGGAGACGTCAAAGAAGAGGGAGGAGGAGAAGAGTGAAAAAATTGGGGGGGAGGAGGAGAGAGAGAGAGAAAAGGTGGGGGGGCGGAGGAGGAGAGAGAGAGAAAAAGGTGGGGGGCGGAGGAGGAGGAGAGAGAGAAAGGTGGGGGGTGAGAAGATCAAAGGTGGGGGGAGGAGAAGAAAGAGTGTGGTGTGACATTATTGTCATCCAGTCTTCCTGATTACTCTTCTGTTGTTCCCGTGCCTTCATATTTTGTTTTCTAATTCTTCTACACCCAGTAACTCCTTGTGTCTTAGTGGCTTTACTGCCTTGATTGGGGTGAACTTTGGGTTGCCAAACAAAAAAAAAAAAAAAAATTAAAAGGCTCACTAAAAGATGTTTAGTGCTATTGTTAACTGGCAACAAGGAAAATTGTTGGCTCTTTTCAAAACCCATCACAAAAACGATCCTGAAATTTTGCTTTGCAGATGTGAAAGCTGTGATTACAATTCCACACGGCATTTTAAAACCAGCAAGAATTTTATGAGTCAAGATCAAGGTTTTATCCATGGCACGGATTTCCAGTAATATCCCTTCCCTTGAGGATGTGTAGGTGGTTACTTGTTGAAGCAATACTTTCAACTTGTAGGAAAAAGAAGCGACACAATGCCAGACCCCACTCATTCAGGGAAAAGCCAAATGCATTTAGGTTATAAAAAAAAAAAAAGTTCTTTTTCTCAGTCAGCCTCTATTAAAATCTACAAAAATACTTACACATGTACCAATTTATTTATTTATTTTTTATTTACAGCAACTGGTTAGCCTAAACTTTCTGTTCTGTTATTTTGGTAGTCTACGCAGTTCATGACAAAGCCATGTTGCTATCGAAAGAAGCACCAATGATCCAGACTGATGGCTGGCAGCAAGGGGCGTTTCCACGTAACTCAGCAAGGTTCCAATGCCAAGTCCAACCTGAAAGAGAAAATATTCACCATCTTTATATTTCACACCTATTTTAGGAACAATCAGCCCATGACAAAATATTCTTGCAAACACAAATGTGAAAAATAAAATTACGGGTATCATAGATACTTAACCCTTCGGCAAATTTGGACCTTCATGCCTGTAAATAAAGGGTATGCTGGAAGGATAGTTTTTCAATTGACACCACTAATATTCTAACTGCTGTCACTATTCTGCAATAGAGAGTTGTCGGGACCGGAGAAGAAGTCTCTTATATCCGGGTTTTGTCTATTTTATATACATTAACACAGGCTCTAATTTGGGACCAGAAAAATCTCTTATTCCGGGTTTGGTCTATTTCCAAATTAACACAGGTTTTGGGACCAGAGAAAATTTTATATATCCGGGTTTGGTCTATTTTATATACATTAACACAGGCTCTAATTTGGGACCAGAGAAAATCTCTCTTATATCCGGGTTTGGTATTTTTGGTCTATTTTTATATACATTAAACACAGGCTCTAATTTGGGACCAGAGAAAATCTCTTATATCCGGGTTTGGTCTATTTTATACATTAACACTACATTAAAATCAGGCTTCGGCTATTTTATTTGAACACAGGCTCTAATTTGGAACCTCTTATATCCGGGTTTCTCTTATATCCGGGTTTGGTCTATTTTATATACATTTAACACAGGCTCTAATTTGCGACCAGAGAAAATCTCTTATATCCGGGTTTGGTCTATTTTATATACATTTAACACAGGCTCTAATTTGCGACCAGAGAAAATCTCTCTTATATCCGGGTTTCTCTTATATCCGGGTTTGGTCTAATTTATATACATTAACACAGGCTCTAATTTGGGACCAGAGAAAATCTCTCTTTTATCCGGGTTTCTCTTATATCCGGGTTTGGTCTAATTTATATACATTAACACAGGCTCTAATTTGGGACCAGAGAAAATCTCTCTTATATCCGGGTTTCTCTTATATCCGGGTTTGGTCTAATTTATATACATTAGCACAGGCTCTAATTTGGGACCAGAGAAAATCTCTTATATCCGGGTTTCTCTTATATCCGGGTTTGGTCTAATTTATATACATTAACACAGGCTCTAATTTGTGACCAGAGAAAATCTCTCTTATATCCGGGTTTCTCTTATATCCGGGTCACACTGGTTTTGTTTTAAAAGGTGATGGTGATTTTCCAAGTTTAGTCTAGATGTGGCACAAGGCTGATAGTATGAGACACCCAGTGAGGATCGAACTCACTATTCAGTCGTAATTTGTTTAGCAAGACAAGCTTGTTAACCATTACACAACTCGGAAATGCTGTCATTTAAAAAAAAAAAAAAAAAAAAAATGATGATTAGAATTGGAATAAAACCTAAACATATGAAAGTGAATTTATATATATATATTTTTTTTTTGTTGAGAAATGACAAAAAAAATTGTTTATTTACAATAGCAATTTTCTATTTGACATCCTAAAAAGAAATACAATTACAACTAAAACAATGCAATATTTATCATTTACCAATTTATAAAGAAATAAATATGAAAACAATTTTTTATTCATTAATTTATAAACATTTACTAAATTATTAAAATAAATGAACCAATTATAAGGAAATCCTTATTATTTACCATTTTATAAAGTTTTAATCAATTGGCAATTAGCCAATGTTTTGCTAACCATTCCAATAAACTAATAGTGTTTATTATTTTTGTTGTCAATTCTCAAGAATAGACAAAATGTATCTGTCTATATTTCTGAGATGAGGTATTATGTACACTATTTACATTATTCGGACTATTGTCCTCATCTTTGTCACCATATTTATTACAATGTTTCAGCCCTTCAGTATCAGTCTATATTTCTGAGATGAGGTATCATGTACATTATTCGGACTATTGTCCTCATCTTTGTTGCCATATTTATTACAACGTTTCGGCCATTGTACGCTCAGGCCTTCTTCAGTTGGAATGTCGAACAGAACCCTTTATTTTGCTCACTGAGGTATACAGTTCTAGTTCCACGTGCCATGTTTAATGGATATCAGTTATCTCCTGTTAATTGCCCTCTGAAAGTTCTCCACTGCCTTAGCCAGACTCACACTCTTTGGGTCCTGTCACTGGATCTAACGCCTTTATCCAATGTGCTTGAGCACATCTGTGTATGAATTTCTGGGTATTATAAACCTAATGTCTTCAGTAACCATTTTTTACCAGTGCTCATATTGCAATTTTTGTTGTTATCACTTTTCTCTGGCACTCTTTATTACTGGTTCCCATATTATATTTATTTCTATGCTTGGTCTGCTCAGATTTTTGTGGCCTAGCATATGTGCTGATTCCCTTATTTTACGAATTTTCCAATGGTATTCTTTGAAATGTATAAACTCACTTTCATAAATTTTATTACAATTCTAATCATCACTCTGTAAAAGAACATTGCCAAGGAGTGAAGGTAGTTAAAATAATAGCAGTGTCAAGGGAAAAACCTTTTTTTTTGGCATGATCTTCTAAGTCTCTTTATATACAGACATAGCAGTGGATAAATTTTCAATATTCAATTTCTCAAATACTACTTTACAAAAATCAAAAATCTTTATTGATCAGTCATAAAAATTTGTTGACTTTGTACGAACCAATGTTTTTTTTTCACATTCAATAATAGTGTTTATAAACAAAAATTTGGCCCATAAGAAAAGAATTATATTGACTGGCAAAACTGCAAAGGTTAACAATGTGATAGACAACAGAAATATTATTGCATATCTTACCTGAATAAGAGCCATTCCTAGCAAACAATTTACAGCTGTCCTTGCCCTTGGAGGGAGAGGTGCTTTACGGCAGAGGAGCCATAATACGGCAATACTTGCAGCAGTAGTCTGACCCTGATCAAAAAGGAATTGGAAAAAAAAAAAATGATTTTTTTTTTCTTTGTTTAATTGGAAAAAAGAGGCACATCTGCCAGTTAAATTTTCAAAGACGATTTTTCATTGTAAAAAGGGGGGGGGATTTTTGCAATCTTTGACTTACCAGCCAGCGATGATTAAATTGAACGGTTGTTGGATTTTCAAAAATGTTCTTCCATTTCGGTTTGTATGCAGCAATGTCTGAAGGGATCCAACGATCGGCCATTTTAGGCCAGGAATTATAGACAAGTCCAGCATCTAAACCAGCCACAAAAGCACCTGCATGAAAAAATAAGAGATGGGGAAAAAAAAAAAAAAAAAAAAAAAGAGACCCGTTTTATTTTATACATTAAATAAAAACTTGAAATTATGATGAGAAATTCATAAAAAGTGACTTGTTTAAAGAAAATATATTCAAGAATATTGGGGTTGGGCGGAGAGAGAGAGAGAGAATATTGGGGGTTGGGCGGGGAGAGAGAGAGAGAATATTGGGGTCGGGCGGGGGAGAAAGAGAATATTCAGGTTTGGCGGGGGGGGGTTTGGGGAGAAAATATTGGGGTTGCCCTTTCCTTTGTTTCAGGCAAACTCATTCACCGAAATGATAGACCAATTCTAACACCTACATGCCTAGTTTGAAATAGGGTTCCTTTAAAACACTGACGCTATACAATCTTCCCAGCAGTCAGAATGTATTCGTATACATCCAGAACATGAAATGATCAAGCTTTTAGTTACCTCAGCATCAAAATAACCATGGCGTTCACTGTGTCGTGATAGATGATTTTTCTTGCCGGAATCTGTCTTACATATTTATATGTCTACAATTGATCCTTGCTTTGAATATTGTTGCCACATCTGGTCTGGTGCTCCTGATGTATACTTAGAGATTCTTGATAAAATCATAAAACCCTAAGAAGAATCTGCAATGTTATTGCTCCTGTCCTGGCATCTAGGCTTCAGTCACTTTCCCCACTGCCCTAATGTAGCTTCCCTGTGTCTTTTCTATAAATACTTTCATGATAATTGTTCTGATGAACTTTCCTCAGTAATTTCCCACCGCATTTAGGTGACCAGAAATGTTAGTTCTCCAGTGACTGCAGGACACCTTTCATCTTTTCGAGTTTGCTTTTCATATTTGTCATTATGCTTTAATGATTGGCTATTGGAGTGAGTGCTTAGTCAAATGATTGCTTGAATTATTTAAGTCCTGCACTAATTTCATCCAAACTGTTTCTGCCACAATTAATGATTTTTTTTGGGGGGATTAATTCTATTTTGTTTAGTTTCTTGTATATAAAATTTTAAATCATTGTAAATATTCATTAAGATTTCATTTTTAAATAATGTTATTTTTATTACTCCCACCTCCCAGACAATTTGTACATACGAGAACTATTTAGGACTTCAGAGACTCTGAGGTATTATGGTGAATGTAGTAAGAATGTGTTGTTTTGGTAATGAATACTGTGGTAAGTTTGGATCAGTAAATGTGGCTAGTTCAGTTTAATTATAAAACATTTCCCTACTTTTGGCCTCGTGCTACATAAATAACAAGAAAAAATATCACTCTCCTCTTTATGATGAATAGCAAACTTATAAATACATAAGATATATTCATGTAAGAAAAATTCTCTAGCAGGACACAGTGAATTAACTTTTCTAGTTACAGACGTAGCAATTGAGTCAATATACTCTTTCTACTTCATGTCAGCGGAAAATCATTCTCCTGGAGGTTAGCATCAGCCATATGTTGATGAAAGGTAAAAAGGGTTCTCTCAGGTGATTAAAAGAGAGCAGTTTTGTTTTATTAAAAAATTAATAAAATTATAATAAAATAAGCTTGATTACAACTTAATTATTGAAGTTGTCGTCCTTATAACAATTTTTCTGGGATGAAGAGTTTTCCTCATTTATAGTTGGACTAATGCTCTCATCTTTGTTATAATCTCAATATTTTGGCTGAAAATATTCAACCAAAAAATTAAAAAATTATGTAGAAGAATTTTCAAATTCTGAGACAAGTTTTTTGGGGTCATTTTTTTTTTTCACGCCTAATGTGAGCTGCATGGAGATAGAAAAAAATAAAGTTTGGTTTTCAGTATTTTAGATAAAAAAATTGCGGAACATTAGTGAAAAAACATCGGACAGTGTGCATTCTGGCCTTACTAACTGAAAAAATCCTAACGCGGAACAAAATATCAGCAGTGGTGGATGTAGTAAAATATGATTAGCAAGAAGAATTTGGAAAACACATTAGAGAAAATAAGTTAAACTAAAAACACCTGGTGGGGGAACCAGTTTCGTTGTTGATGACCCAACTGTGCGGTAGATAGGTCATTCAACAAGTGCTACAGGTACAACAAAACTCAAAACTACCTGCTACATGGTTGGGTCCTCAACAACTAAACTGGTTCCCCCCACCAGGCTTTTCTGGTGAGGAGGGTGGCTAGACACCAACCAGGATTAAAAACAAAACTCGACAATCTCACCAAACAAGAGTCCTTTTGTTGATACTTGGAAGTTTTGCTTACCAGACAGTGCTGTGAAGAACACCATCCCCATCACACCTTTGGAAAAATTTCGAAGACGTAAAATCTGCAATGTCTTTGGCACCTGAAAAAGAGTGGCATTTTTTTTTTTAAATATAAAGTGAAGTAATTATCAAGGTACATTAACTGCTATACATTGGTCATGTAATTAGGTGATGCCCCTGTTTGTGAACAAAAAGCTTGTAGCATTAAAACATTAATTAAAGCAGATGAGAAAAAAAAAAAAACATTAAGTGTGCAGATTGTCCTTATCTTTATTGTTGCT
The DNA here is from genome assembly GCA_903632075.3 of Acanthosepion pharaonis. Classification (NCBI taxonomy): domain Eukaryota; kingdom Metazoa; phylum Mollusca; class Cephalopoda; order Sepiida; family Sepiidae; genus Acanthosepion; species Acanthosepion pharaonis. The sequence continues at coordinate 146,522 of CAHIKZ030002705.1, read as the reverse complement.
ATCAATGTTTTGACCTCATGCTCTCCAGCCATCCTCAGGTGTATATCGATCTGGGTAACCTACAGGGAATTCTGAACTGAACTGTTTATTTACTCTACAGGGGTAGACAGTTTTGGATTCACTGTGCATGTCGAGAGATATCTCAGTTCTTATCCCAACCCAGAGATTAAACTCACAACCATTAGGTCACTAAATTTACAAAGCAACACTTTAATCCATACTGTAGGACAATTTGCTGTAGTGAACTTGGAGCTTTAAACCTAAGCTGCCTGCTGATTAATGCTGCTGACAGTGAAATGAGAACAGTCTATTCCCCATAGATTAAATACAGAGTTCAGTTGAGAAGTTCTTGTAGGTTACCCAAGAGCAATATGCTCCTGAGGAAGGCCAGAGGTTACAATAACCGAAATATGATAAATAGTGTAAATAATCTGCATCCCGGAAATCAATGTTAAAAAAGTTTTAATAGTGAGGTGCAATGAAAGAAAAGTTTTGAAATTCAATAAAGCGGAGCTAAAGAACTGACAATTAAAATAAGGGGCCAATGAACCATTTTATTAATCTGTTCCCGTTATATTTTTAGATGTTGAATGGTATCTAGGATTCATTGATTACTAAAAAAAAAAAAAAAAAAAAAAAAAAGAAGAAGAAAAAATTTTAAAAAAGAAGAAGAAAAAATTTCAAAGAAAAAAAAGAAGAAGAAGAAAAAAAAGAAGAAGAAGAAAAATCTTTAAAAAGAAGAAAATTCATCGAAATAATGAAGAAGAAGAAAAGAATAAAAAAAGAAAAAAATTTAAAAAGAAAAAAAAAAAGAAAAAAAGAAGAAAAAGAAGAAGAAGAAAAAGAAGAAGAAAAAAGAAGAAGAAGAAGAAGAAGAAGAAGAAGAAACATAAAGAAGAAGAAAAAAGAAGAAAAAAAAAAAAGAAGAGAAGAAGAAGAGAAGAAGAAGAAGAAAAAAGAAAAAAAGAAGAAAAAAGAAAAAAAAGAAAAAAAAAAAAAAAAAAATGAAGAAAAATGAAGAAAAGAAGAAAGAAGAATGACAGAGAAAAAAAAAAAAGAAAGAAAAAAAAAAAACAATTGACTTTTTTGAATATTTTTCATGTTAAACATTTTATGTATTTAATAACAGTGAAATGGAAATACCTCTCAAAAGAAAAAGATTAGCAACAGAATGTCAAAGACGGCGACAACAAACCATTATTTTAAGACCAAATTGAAAATGGCAATCACTTAAATTCATAAAGATATCTGAGTGCCCTCAACATAAGGAACCACAAATAAAAATGTAATCTAAAAAATGTAAGAATAAATTGTCTAAATGCAGATAAATATTTTATTTGTATAGATCAAATTCTCAATAAAAACATGTAATATTTATCATCCGGGTTCTGTATAAATATAACAAATTTCAAAATAGTGCCCAAAATGATATTTACAGTCCATGAAGAAAGGCAACTCAATTAACGGGTTTTATCATTGAAAATTAAATTTCTACTGTAATTTATATATATATATTGAAAATATATTCTTTATTTCTTCTCTGCAGCTACCTTCACTGAATTTTCAATACCTAAGGTTTAAAATTAATTGTCACGTTATTGTTTTACAGACATCTCGTTGAATCGGGATTTAGCTGGGTTTCTCAACTGTTATCAAAAGTATGCAACAGACTTGACATTGTGAAAAGAGGTGATCTTCCAAAGTATCATCAACATTGATGGAACCAGATATAAAATGTACATGTTTGAGCAGCATCAATCACAGGGATCTCATTGAATAAACATGCCTTTTTTTTTTTTTTTTTTTTCGTTTCCTCAACACTCCTCCCCTTCTATTGGACATGAGTAGAGGCTTACACCTTGTTTCTTGTCTAGGATGGGGTTCCCGTACTGTCTTCTCTCTCCGGCCTCTGTATTAGTGCAGGTCTGTTTCTCCCGTGATGTGTGTGCAGTCTGTGGCAACATCTCTTCATTCTGAGGGTACACGGCTGACAGTTCTCTGGTTGCTGTTTCCGACTGGTAGTTAGGAGCCCTAACTCTTGCGTAGCGTCTTGAGCGGCTGCTCTGATCAACAGTTGTATAATACCGGGGTGTTTGTAGTGCCATGTCGCGCGTGGAAAGGTGTCCCTGCAGTCACCTCCGGTGGGCAGCCCTGAGGCCACATAATGATGCGGATTTTGCCAACTCCTCTCTGCCCGCGTCACGGTCGAAACTGTCTGTTTTCTTTTACCTCAGGCCTTCTCATCTTTGCAAATAAATCCAACATGAGTTACAAAACCCGAAAATTTACCCTAAACCAGCATCTCAGAAACCACCTAAACCCCTCAACATTTCATTCTCCAACATCCGGGGCATTAGAACAAACTTCTACAGTCTGGAATCTTTCCTCACTGCAAACGGCCCGGATGTACTGGCTCTCTGCGAGACAAACCTTGTCTCATCTATCCCCCTCTTCTGATCTCTCGATCCCCGGCTATCTTCCTCTCCTCAGAAAAGACTCTCTAACCCACATGCACGGTCTTGGTGTCTACGTCAAGGAACATCTCCCCTGGCCAGAGAGTTCTCTCTTGAATCGCCTGACCAGTCATACATGTGTCTCCGTCTCTCTCTCCTCAATGCGGTAAGCTATCTCTTCTTCCTTTACCGCTCTCCATCCTCTCAAGACTGTGAGATACTTGATAGCATTTCAGACAACATAGACAAGGCTCTCTCCCTCCACCCGTTTGCTCACATTTTTTGTGTTTGGAGACTTTAACGCCCATCACACTCTGTGGCTTAAGAATGCTACTACTGACCATGCAGGCATTCAAACGCTTAATTTTTCAATCTCCCATTCCCTCACACAGATAGTTAACTTCCCCACTCGTTTTGCCTTCAACCGGGAAGGTAAAGCCTCTCTACTCGACCTGTGCTTTACCTCCATCCCCGAATCCTGCAGCGCCTCGCAACTATGCCCACTTGGTAACTCTGACCATGCAGTAGTATCGGTTAACATCTCCTTTAACTCCACCCCCTATAAAGAACCTCCTACCACTAGAACTTCGTTCTATTATCAACGAGCTGACTGGGACGCGTTCCGTGATTTCCTCCGCGATGTCCCCTGGGATGGAGTCTTTAAGCTCCCCGTCCAAGAATGTGCTTCTGAGGTCTCTTCCTGGGTTAAAGCTGGAATCGACGCTTTCATCCCATCAAGGAAATATAGGGTTAAGTCGCGCTCCTGCCCCTGGTTTTCGGCTGCTTGCTCAGCCGCCATCGCCCATAGGAACCACTTTCCACCTATACCGTAGCGACATGTCTGACTGCAATAGACGTCTCTTTGCCGCCGCCCGTAACGATTGTAAGCGTGTCCTAAATGATGCTAAGTCACTATTTGCGGCTCGAATGAAGGAACGTATTGCATCTCGCAAATTTGGCTCCAAAGATTATTGGCGTCTCTGCAAGAGTGTATTGAATAATTGCAAACCCTCTATACCTCCTTTGTTCAACCAGTTCGAAGTCTTGACCTCCTCTACCGACAAGGCTGAATGCTTTGCTCGGAAATTTTCATCCAACTCGACGCTCGACTCTTCTGGTGTACCCATACCCGACTTTCCTCTTAGAACTGAGGCCATATTGAGTGGGTTAAACATAACCCCAACCTTGGTACTGGGCATTATCTCCAATTTAGATCCCAACAAGGCTAGTGGTGGAGATGGGATACCAGCCATTGTCTTAAAGAAATGCGCGCCTGAACTGGCGCCCGCCCTTTCTAAACTATACAACTACTGCCTCAAGGAATCTTGTTTTCCTGACTGCTGGAAGTCCTCTTCGATTGTTCCTGTCTTCAAGAACTCCGGCGACCCCTCTGACCCTTCCAACTACCGTCCTATCAGTCTCCTTCCCCTCTTCGGCAAAATCTTCGAAGCTCTAATCAATACCGGGGTGGTTAACCACCTCACATCCAATAATCTGCTCTCAGACAAGCAATATGGTTTCCGCTTTGCCAGATCTACAGCCGATGTGCTCACAGCCATCACGGAAACAGTCTACCGAACTCTCCAAAATAACGGGGAAGCCCGAGCCGTGGCACTAGATATCTCCAAAGCATTTGATAGGGTTTGGCATGCCGGCCTTCTTCGCAAGATCCAGGGTTATGGCATTACGGGTCAATTATATAACCTAATACAATCATTCCTGTCAAACCGTGAATTGAAGGTCGTTCTCAACGGATTCTCCTCCAGTTCCTATCCCACGAACGCAGGTGTTCCTCAAGGCTCCATCCTAGGCCCCACTCTATTCCTTATCTATATAAATGACCTTCCTGACGCCATAAATTCCCAAGTTGGCATCTACGCGGATGACACCACAATTTATTCCTGCCTCAAAAACAAATCCAGTCTCGCTGACAAAACTCACCTTGCCGTGCGTCTCTCGAAAAGGACCTCCAATCGATTGTGAACTGGGGCATGAATTGGCTGGTCAACTTCAACGCTTCAAAAGACAAAACTGCTCTCTATTAATCACCACAGAGAGCCTTCCCTTCCCTCCATTAGAATGTCTGACGCTCAACTTCTCGAGAGCAACTCTCTGCGGCTTCTCGGTCTCACGTTGATTGCTGACCTGAGATGGAATAAATACATCGAGTCAATTGCCTCGTCCACTGCGAGGAAAGTTGGCTCCCTGAGCCGCGCTAGGAAATTTTTCTCCCCTGAGTCGATCCTCCAGATATACAAATCCACAATTCGCCCTTGCATGGAGTATTGCTGCCATATATGGTCTGGCGCCCCTTCTGTTTGCCTCGGGGTTCTTGATAGGCTCCAGAGGCGGATATGCAATATGGTTGGCTCTGCCCTGGCGTCTCGTCTACAGTCACTTTCTCACAGACGCGCCGTCGCCTCCCTCTGTCTGTTCTACAAATACTTTCATGGAAATTGCTCCGAGGAGCTGCAATCGCTGGTACCCAGACGTCATGAGTTCAAGCGCCCTACGAGGCTGGCATCCCGCTCTCACCCCTTCACTGTCGAAACCTAAATGTAGCCGTCTCTTCTACTCTAATAGCTTCATGTCTCGCACCTCTCGCCTGTGGAACTCCCTTCCCTTCTCCTGTTTCCCTGAGAGTTATAATCTCCAGCTATTCAAGTGTAATGTCAATCGACATCTCCAGTTGCCTTAATCTATCTACCCCTCATCCTTTCTTCTATCACTCCTATCTGATCTTCCTAAATTTTCTGTAACCCCTTGCGTCCTAGTGGCTTCCCGCCTTGCTTGGGGTGAAATGCTTAAAAAAAAAAAAAAAAATAAAATAAATTGGTTTATTAAAAAACAGACATTTAGAAAAAAAAATTGCCTGAAAGAAAATTTTTATTTTAAGCTAATGGAAGAAAATATTGTAATATAGATAGATATGATAATATTAAAATTAATATTTACTTAGATAGATTAACTATAGAATAAATTTATTTGAATTAAATTATTTTTTCATTTAAAAAATAAAAGTCTCAGATATATATTTATATTTGATTGTTAAAAAAATCAAAAATTTTATTATTAGTGAAGAAAAAAGAATATTGTTGTCTTATGTCAAATAGAAATTTAATAGCTCCAAGTTTATAATAAAAAAAAAAAGAAAAAAAAAAAAAGAAAGAAAAGAGGGAAAAGGAAAGAAAAAAAAAGGTTTAGATAAAATAAAGAGAGAAAAAAAAAAAAAAAAAAGGAAAACAAGCATCCACTCAAAGAAAAATTTATGGAGATATCGTCGAAAAAAAAAGAGAATGAAAACCATTTGATGTAAAAAAGATAAAACATATCTGATTGATATAAATTATTAAATTGACTAATCAAGAAAGAAATTAGGGCTTATATTTATTAATTCTCAAAACTTTTCACAGCAATTAGAAGAAAAATTACAGTCGAACCGGCGTTTTGTAAAAATGAATGCAAGTTTCTTTAAACATGGTTTGATAACAAAAAAAAAAAAAAATTTTTTGTGCAAAAAAGATATTTTCAGAGTGGTTCCTTTTAAGTTTCAGTTTAACAAATGCCTTATATTCGTTCAAAAAAGAAAACAAATGTATATCTTCAGATGGAATGATAGAAAGTTTTATCTTAGAAATAGTTTTAAATAATTTATATGCCAAAAATGATTTCAAAATTTCATGTATTATGAATTACTTAAATCGAATTCGTTGGTATGAATCTTTCATGTAAATAATTTTGAAACGGCGTGAATCCGATTTATCATTGTTAAACAGTTCGTATAAATATTAAGAATATAGGAACGGATCAATTGTTGTTTTACCATCCAGTTATTCCTCCTGATAATGATTTTTCATTCCGAATTTGGGTATGACGATAAACTACATTTTTTTTTTTTTTTGCGATGTTAAAAATATTTCTTTAAAACGATAATTTATATGCTCCGCCTTTGGTGAAAAGAGAAACAAGCAAATTTCCTTCCAAAATGCAGCCCAACTTGAAAAAAAAAAAAAGTTAATAATTAACCTAGGTCCGCGTCCTGGGTAAAAAAAAAAAAAAAAAAATCCTACTTATTACGATAAACCATTCCAAGATGGCATGGTATCTGTGTTATTATGGTCCGTGTCTATAGACGATAAACTTTTTTTTCAATATATATATAAATATTATCCGCGTCCTGGGAAAAAAAAAAAAACAAAAATGGTTCCTAATGGATGAATATTAAAGTTGGAATCCGCCTCATTCAGGAAAGGCGAAAATCAAATCCATTACATTTTACTTTGTTAATAAACTATAATCCAATTCAAAGACGATAACCTCACATCCGCGTCCTGGGTAAGACGATAAAATACATCCGGGTCTGGGTATTATAAACTAAATATCCGCCTCATTTAAATCGCGAAAATGTTGAAATGTCCTGGGCAAGAAAAAAAAAAAACAAATCCAACTCATTTAAAAAAATTAATAACACATGAATTATATCCTTTGTAATGGGTAAACAATAAACATATAATCCGGGTCCTTGAAAGTATGACGATATTCAATACATCCGCCTATTGTAAAAAAGGAAATTCAAAAATTTACATCCGTGTCTTGGGTTATCACGATAAATAACATCCATTCCCATTTTACACAATGCCCTATATCCGCGTCCTTTGAAGACAATAAACTAATCCGGGTCCTGGGTATGACGATAAACTATTTCTCCCATGGAAATTGAGAAACTACATCCAAATGTCCTGAATTCGACTAAATCCAACTTTTAGAAGTTGATCCAACTCATGAATATATTATAAACTACATCCGCCTCCTTCAGGTAAGACGATAAACATACAACCGCCTTCCAAATTTACGTTTAAAAAAAAAAAAAAAAAAAACTTTTATCCGGAATAATTTTAGGACAAAGTTGACCTCTGCATTTAAACAGAAAATATAATCTCAAAAGTTCAACAATGATATTACCTGCTGGGGAAAATTGTTATTGTTTTAATTCATGAACTGATGTAAAAAAAGTTTTAATTCAGTTAAAAAATTTCAAAATCAAAACCAGCAAACCATACTTTTTTTAAAAAAAAATGATTAGTAATATTTATTTGTATTGTCCATTTATATTTATTTTTACCATATAAGTTATCAATATAATTCCAGAAGAAAAAATATTACCAGTGGGTAATGATCTTGTCAATTTATAAAAACCATTGAAAATAATTGACAAAAAAAACCAAATCAAACAAACCAATCATCGATTTTTACTGGATATATATAAAATAATTGATAGATATAAATGTTATATATTAAACATTAAATATTTGATCCGCATATTTATAAATTTGAATATATAAAAAAAATTTTTTCGTCGGACTAGATATGCCGTTGTACTAAAACCAACTTTTAAAGTGAAAATCTGTCTCTTGTTTTTTAAAAAAACCCCCATTATTTTTTAGAAAAAACATTTTATGTTCAGATACAAAATTGAACAGACATGAAGTTTCAAGAATCACTATTAAGAAAAAGAAGGATTTTGAACAAAAATTCCCCAGTTTAAACAAATTCAGTCTAAGTCATATGTATATGAAATTCAAATATATAATGTATATATATATATATAATATAATATATATATATTATATTTATACATATATATATATTATATATACATATATTTATGTATTTATATATATGGTTAAATATAATTATATTTATAATATATATAAAAATTAAATTTACAAGGAGCACTGTTTTGTATTCATTAAAACATTTTAAGAACACTGTTTTTATATCTTAATATTCTTTTTTTATAGTAAAAAAAAAAAAAATAAACAGTCCTGAGATAACATTTACCGGCCTGAATGTCCGAGAAATTTTTTTAGAAAATATTCGTTCTTTGAAATTGAACAGCCCTATTTCACACGGAACCGTCATTTTATATAGACGTAATTTTCAATCATTTTAAAGAATCGTTTTTTGAAGGGCGAATTGAAGTTTATAAGAAGTAAAAAGACACTAAGGTAATTATGTTTCTTTTTTTATATATTTTCCCAAAAATACACCATATGTCGTCTTTGGATAAGTTGTCCTTCTGAATTATTCAGCTAGAAAGAGAAAAGGCTATAAAACCATTTCTGTCCCTACTATTTTTGATGAGAGCAAAGATGAGGAGAAAAAAAAAGGATTCAGGCCATCCCAATGGTATCGTATTTTTGTCATACATCTAAGTTCCATCTTCATAGTGGATTCAACCTATTTTTTAATTCAAATCTGCAAAATGGATAAAGAAGTCAAAACATCCAACGATCATTTTTATTTTAACTTAGATATATATATATATATATTATAAAAGATCCAATTTATTCATAAAATTCTTCGGCAGGTGATGTTTTGAATTTCAAAATTATAGTGAAAAAGTTATGTCTGGTAATTTTTTTCGTTAAATCGTATTCAAACTCACGGATATCTTTACGTGGATTGAACTTATAGATTAAGGATGAGATTTAATAAGTTTTATAAATGAACCTAAATTTATTTATTTTCATTTATATATATATATATATATATATATATATTTATATGAACATATTTTCCAAGATCATCTTCCGATGGTTCAAATAATTTAAAACTATATGTTGTTCATTAATTTCAAATATTTTTACAAAAGTTAAGCTTTGATTATCCACTTTTAATTTTTTTTTTATATATTAAATATAAAATTTTTTACAATGTGCTGAGCATTCATTAGAACGGGAAAAAATGATCCATTAAAGAACAGTTTTTTGAACGTAATGCAGCGGTTGACCAACGTTAAAACCTAAGAGAAAAAATATTCCATAAAATAAAATCCATTGTTTTAATATAATAGTCCATACAGTTATTTATTTAATTAAAATATATTTTCAAATTTTTATATTTTCCATATTTTAAATATAATTTTCAATATAATAAGTAACGTTAAAAAATATATATATATATATATTTTGAAAAAAAGCTAATTTTCATAAATTTGATTTAGAACATTATTTATAAAGTATAAAATTAAAAATAATAAAAAAAAAAAAATTCCAACTGACGATTCCTTAAAATTAACCTATTGTTAAATAAATTGAAAATTCACTGAAAACTCAATCAACTCCATATACCGGATGTCTGGATTTCTAAAATGTCGCAAATATAGACATGTATTAAAATCCACTTTTTTTAGATTTATTTATTTTCATTAATATGATATATTTATCCCATTTTTTGATTGGTTAATTTTTTGTCTTAATAAGTGTTTTTTAATTTTGGAATCTTGTTTAGAAGCATATGAAAGATTTTTGTTTTTTAACTCCCAAATGAACTACTATATATATATATATTTATATATATTCCCCAAGGTGTGGTATATTTTTTGGGATAAATTATTTAACATCCCCTGATGAGAAACAATTTTAAGTTCCTGAAACACATAAAGTTTTAAACAAACTGTAGCCTGTAAGTGTAAGTATATATATTTATATATATATATATATATATATATATATAAAATATAGTCTTAAGATGTGCTATATTTATGGAATAAAGTGCTCAATATCAGAGATAGAGCACGTGTGAATATAAAAGTGAACATAGAAGCCAACACTTAGAGGCAACAGTCTGTTTCATGCTAGATGCAATCGTTTGGCCACAAGTGCTCTGACGATTGCATCTAGCATGAAACAGATTGTCGCCTAAGTATTGACTTCTATGTTCACTTTTATATATATATATATATAAAAAGAAATGGACAAGGTCCGACAATTTATTTATTTGGACAAAAAAAAAAAAAAAAACAAAAAACAACCCCCCCCCAAAAAAAAACAAAAACAAAAAACAACATGGACAGACCAGATGTGACAGCAATACAATTTTCAATGCATGGATGAATAGCAGATTTAACAATTGACTCGATATAACTGTTCCAATTCATAACAGGCAAAAATCTTAGACCGAGGAGTCACTCCCCAGGAGGTTAGCATCAGCCATGCTGATGAAGGTAAAATATTCTTTAAGACTTTAATCTAAATGTAAATAATGATAACTCATACCAGAAATTTAGATTAAAATTGTTCAGAGATCAACAGAGTTTGTGTCTGTGTTCATTTGTCTGGACAGACATTCTTCAATTACTGTTGAATGATAGTGACATATGTGGTGAGAAGAATAAAGCACAGGGAGAAGTGGTTTCATGCTTTCCTCTCCCAATGGTCTATTCCGTGCACAAGAAACTAAACATTGTACTAGATAATTTCCCCAGAACTTACTTGAAATCCCAAAAGTGCTGTCATAACGACGACCTTCGACTTCATACCAGCAGCGAAGTAGCCCTTTCTCCAGAAATATATTGCAGGCAGGATAAAAGCAACACCTGTTAAACGACCCCACATACGATGTGCGTACTCCATGTAGTAAATGAACTTGAAATCATTTAGTGTCATCTCTCTTTCGGTGATTACACTTGAGGGAAGAAAGAGGAAAAGGAAAAAAAAAAAAAAAAATTACAGCAACAGTAAATGCTAAGAGTTTGCAAATATTGTGACCCCCCCCTTTAAAAAAAAAAAAAAAAAAAAAAAAACATTATTCGGACTATTGTCCTCATCTTTGTCGCCATATTTATTACAACGTTTCGGGAGTTGTATGCTCTGGTCTTCTTCAGGTGGTTGGAATGTTGAACTGAACCCAAGGTAGACTGTTCGATGTGTCATATTTAATGGATGTCGGTTATCTCCTGTTAATTTCCCCCTGAAAGTTCTCCACTGCCTTAACCGGGTATTGAACTCACACTCTTTGGGTCCTGTCACTGGATCTAACCAACGCCATTATCCACTGTGCCATGAGGACATCTGGGTATGAATTTCTGGGTATTATAAACCTAATGTCCTCAGTAACCATTATTTACCAGTGCTCATATTGCAATTTTTTGCTGTTATCATTACACGTTTTTACCAGAGCTCATATTGCAATTTTTTTTGTTGTTATTATTGCTTTTATCTGGCACTCCTTATTACTGGTTCCCATATTGTATTAATTTCTATGCTTGGTTGGCTCAGGAGATTTTTGTGGCCTAGCATATGTGCTGATTCCTTAAGTTCCAATCATCTGTACAATGGCCGAAACGTTGTAATAAATAAGGTTTTTTTTTTTTTTTTTAGAAATTTATTTTTTAAATATTCTCTAGATCACAAAGACAAAAAAAAAAATGGTTAAATTTTAAGGGATTCAGCTTTTCATGCAATTTCATTGATCTCTTTACACAAGTCAAAAAAAAAATAATAAAGTTAAGAGAAGCTATTATTAACAGGTATTTTTATATTTTCCTAGTTTTCTGATTGGTGTTTACAGCATTCAATATTTCCCCATAGCTGTAACCCTAACAGGGGTTACCAACTCAGGTCAGGGTGAACTTGGGAACGACAGCAAGAACTAGTTCCATGCTCCTCAAAAGCTCCAACCTCCCAATCAGGGCCCTTGCTGCCAGATGTAGTTTATCATCATCTTCAGAACTATTTTCATTTATTTTGTCATTCAAACTAAACTTGATTCAAGCTTAAATTTAATTCTTTTATTATTTTCGCCCCTTTTAGATTTAAATAAACCTGCTGATGAACAGGACTGTCTTCAGAGCTTTGATAGCTGTAAGACGTTTTCCTGGCTGTCTGAGGTACAGACATGTATTGAGAGGTACTACACTAGAAATAAAATCTAGTATGTTTAAACAAGAAAAAAAAGTTGACATTACCGCAAAGTGGTAATACTGAAATACAAAACATAATTAATAAAAACTCAGCTTAACCAGTTTATCAATTCTCTTTTATTGACATTCCATTCAGCAACCAAGACCTCTGATTGGGAGATTGGAGGTTTGAGGACTGCGGAACCACCTCTTCATTGTTGCTGTTCCTGGAGCCACCCTGATCTGGGGTGGTAGCACCTGTTAGGGTCTCGAACATGCAAGGATCAATACGTGTATACTGACCAATATTTGCAAGGGAAAGTTAGAAGATTAGCAGGTGTGCATTAATGCAATTGGTTTGGGAATAGCTGAAAACAATCATCAATGTACCTGGTTTTATAGCCAAAAACATCCTTGGTACTGGGAAAGGCTAACTTGGAATTCCATTGAAAGACGGAATCTATTTATATCAAGTCCTACCAGCCATCTTTCTGTTAGCAGAAAATGTGGTTGTTAAGATTAAATGCAATTAGCATTTTAGTTGCTGTACACGTTGCATTTCTCAGCCAAGCGCCAGAGGACAGATAAATCTGTTAAGCTGCAGTTTTGTTATGAGTCTATCAAATTTATGGAGACGCCATTTTTATGACAGCGTTTGGCGCCAAAGATATAAACAAGAGAATATAAGTGGCATGTAATCTTACAATTTGTATTCAGGAAACAATTTATATCTTTCAAATTCTTCAATCCATTCTTCTTGTGTTCGGGGAGGCTTCATATCTTTGAGTAATTTCCAATCAACCATCGAGAGACCAGACTCAGTTAATCTGAAAAAATGGAACAGTATCAAATACATGTACATAAACATGAGAGAAAATTGCAAATGTATGCACACATAAACAGACACTCACTTTTAAACCAGGGCTTCAAATTAATTTTAAGTTCATTTCTCACCACTATAACGTAATCACCCCTGTGCCCTTTCTACAAATATTTTCATGACAGTTGTTGTTCTCATGCACTTCTCGCTTGTGGAACTCTTCCAGATTCTTGCTTCCCAATCAACTTTGATCTTCAAAAATTTAAATGCAATGTCAATCATTATCTTTTCTTCTTAATTCTTGTTCTTTTATTGTTCTCTTGCCTTTTATTTATTTATTTTTATAAACCCATAAAATAGATGGTACCACTACCATGATAATCCAGCATGTGTGTGTATATATATATATATATATATATATATATGTTGAGCTCTCTGGGGACGAGGTGTGGGTTGGTAAACAGTGACTATTATAGCTATATAGCGAGACTCTTCAATCAAATGTCACATTGAGTCACTGTCGGTCACTAATTTGTTTTGTAAAAATAAATACCACCAAAAATTCACTTTCATCCCTACCGTGCGCCGGCTTAATGGTTTGAATCTCGACTGACACCAATTCAGTCGGGTTTCGATCCTAGCTAGAGGCAACCCGATGTCTAGCCACACTGATGAGCTGTGAAACAGCGAAACAGTCTGTCTGTGGATGACGTTATATATATATATATATACATACATATATATATATACACACACATACATGTATGTATGTATGTATGTATGTATGTATGTGTGTATGTATATATATATATATATATATATATATATATATATATAAATAAGTTTTTTGTGGTACAGAATTTAATAATAGATAGGAAAAGACAATATTTATAAGGCATTTTTAAAAGCAAAAGCTAAAATAAAAACAACCGGTTTCGTCCCAAGACTTATCAAGTTTATTTATTCTGGGAATTTAAAAAAGCGTGTAAATTAATTTTAAATTAACAAATGTAATGGAATGGGGGGGGGGGATTATGAATTTCAAGAAACTAGAGTCCAATAATATTCAGACCCAGCAAGCATTCCCTCTGTTTACAAAGGGAAGGCTCACGAGATCTGATATACAAGGACTCTAGCACCTTGAGGTGAAATGTAGAGTGGGACCTAGATAAAATTATAAATTGGTCACCACTAAAATTTTCCACACATTTCCGATTTATTAAATGTTCAGCAATAGCAGAACCAGAGCTCTATTCCTGGAGGACGGATTCAAAATCCTGGGGGGTAAATGCTGTTTTATTCTCAAATCCGAACGCTGGGACATCCTCCCTATGTAGTCTACATAGGGAGGACGTTTCTGTTCTTATAGGAATATGTGGAGATCAATAGATTCTTATATTTTCGTATAAGCTTGAAGTGTTCCATGTTATAAAGTAAATCAAAGATGATTTCAAAATATTAGATAAGCTCAATGGAACGATTTTCTCATATAAACAGTTCATTAAGAAATCTTTATATAAGAAAGGATTTCTTAAACTGTTTATATGAGAAAATCGTTCAATCGAGCTTATCTAATATTTTGAAATCATCTTCGAATATACGATGTGATCATATTAAAACAGAACCCTGATCTTATAAAAAAATTTCAGTTATCTGTTTGGATTAGTCTTGCTCTTGTGTCCATATTTTTGATGTTGAATTGAATATAGTCTAATGTTAATTATGTTTTATGAATATGTCCTGAAGATGGTCTATTAGACCGAAACGTCCGACGTTGACATTACAGTAACATTAAAACAGCATAATTGCATATTAGGATTTTTGTTTGTTTTTCCATATATATATATATATATATATATATATATATATATATATATATATATATATATATATATATATATATATATATATATATATATATATATATATATATATATAGTTAGGAGGCACAGTGGAGTAATGGATAGCAAATGCTTTATATTGAGGAATTGGAGAGCAGAGTTCAAATTCCAGTCAAATCCACTTACACGCTAATACCCTTTGGGAAAGGTATGGAGAGAGAAAGAAAGAGAGAGAGAGAGAGAAGAAAAAAAGAAAAAAAAAAAGAAAAAAGAAGAAAGAAAAAAAAGCTTTTTTTCTTTTGTCATTATAAAATTTCTACAAAAAAAAAAAAAAAAAAAAAAAAAATCATGCCCCCCACCTTTTAAACTATGTATATTAATTCTCTCTTATTTGAAGTACAAAACAACTACTTTTAGGCCAATTTAAAAAAAATACCAGGGGGTAAACCTCAGACTTTTGAACTGTAGTGTGTGTAATTATGATTAAGGTGTGAAACTATCTGTGCTGAAAGCATACAGCTGATTTCTGCCCATAGAGTTTGTAATTAAAAATACTCTATCATTGACACAGAGCACTCTTCCTCCTCCATAAATATAATAGAATTTTAACAATGTATGATGTGGGTCATGAAAAGTTCTTAGTCTGATCAAAATGTTTTAATAAAAAAAAAAAAAAAAAAATCCGATCTGTGATTAGATTTTGGGAAGCGAGTCAGACAGAACTTTTCAACCCTGCTTCTCCCCAATGTACAACGGCATTTGCAATCATACCTTGTAACTCCGCCTAAAACGACGGCTCCAAAAACCATTCCTGCACAACCAAAGAGCCATTTGCCGACCACTTTTCTCACTGCGATCGGGACTGACACTTCACCTGAAGAAGCTGCAAGTGTGCTTTTCATTTTGCATCCTGATTTACATTGGCAAACAAGCTACAATTAAAAAAGAAAAAAAAAATGTCTAAAGTGACATTTGACAATAACACAGCTGTCAAAACAGTTAAATTCTAACTCTTCTGTCTTGTAAAGAATGTATTTGTTCATTTAGTGGCATATCAACACCTTATGGGTCATTTAATGCCAAAATTTAATTTTCATGGGAGCATTAGTAATTTCTTTTACAAAAATGTATTTTTACTATAAAAATGTTTATACATTTATAGTATTTTGACCCCAGTTTGGGAGGGGTAAATATTTGCCCATAGCTGAGACCCTAACAGGTGCTACCACCCGGGGTCAGGATGGACTTTGGAACAGCAGCAATTAAGAGGTGGTTCCACGCTCCCCAAAACCTCCTGATCAAAGGCCTTGCTGTTGGACGTAGTTTAACGTCTTACCCAGGATGCTTTAATTTGGTAAATCAATTAGTCCATCATATATGTCTATGTGTGCCGTTTTTGCTTTATTACTGTAGTGTCTGTATAATATGGCAAAAATAAAGATCTAATAAATAGAAAAAAAAATATTTTAATGTACCTAAAAAATTGGTAGAATTATTCAATACTGTATGAAATAATGTATAATTTAGTAAGTCTTTAATTTGATGTTTTATTTTCATGGTTCTGATAGTACCTAGATTTTAAAGATTTAAGCGCTTTCCTCAATTGGCAGCAAGGTCTCATCATTTTACAGTTGAAGTGGCTAGAGATAATTTTTTAGCTAACAGTACCCCCGCCCCCACCACCACCACATTTCTCATGTGGAACTCTTATGGCTACTTACTTTCCAGTCAACTTTCATTGTCAAAAATTTAAATGTAAAGTTAATTGTTGTCTTATGTTTTCTTAATTCCTCTTTTATTATTTTGTTTTTTTTTTTATTTTTTTTTTTTTTTTTATTCAGAAAAAAGAGAGAGAGTATTTTATTTTTGCCTTTCTTGAGAGAAAGAAAAGAGAGAGAGAGAGAGAAAAGAGAGAGAGAGAGAAAGAGAGAGAGAGAGAGAGAGAGAGAGAGAGAGAGAAAAGAGAGAGAGAGAGAAAGAGAGAGAGAGAAAGAGAGAAAGAGATAGAGAGAGAGAGAAAATAGAGAGAGAGAAAGAGAGAGAGAGAGAGAGAAAAGATTAGAGAGAGAAAGAGAGAGAGAGAGAGAGAGAGAGAGAGAGAGAGAGAGAAAGAAAAGTTGTGTAAGCTTCATTGACATCAGTAGTAGAAATTTAGTCAAATTTATTACAGCTGCTTATAAACGAGTTGATTATATAAAGCAATTATAAAAACATCTCATGTATAATATGCACGGACTTTTTCGAATTAGTAACGGCTAATTTTAATACTGTTCAACTTTTTATCTGGTGTATCTAGACTAATAAGAACAAAAAAAAAAAAAAAAAAAAATTGCACAGTATTTACAGCAGACAGACAAAAATACAACAAGCTTCTGACAAAAAGAAGTTCAAACCAGGAGAAACAAAATTATAAACATTCAATACACATTCAAGTGGCTAAAACAGAAGTGGACGTTACACTTGCACACAGGACATAAAAAAAAAAAATTTCTACCATTTATTGGTCACTGGCAGTCAGCCATAGCCCAACTCCACCTATAACTGCCAATTCAGTCAGAGGCTGTTCATCGCAAAAAAGATTAAAACATTTACTATGTTGACAATAGAGTAAATGATCAGGACAATCTTTGACGCGGACAGTAGAGGAACGTTCTCAAATGGATATAATATCTACGTGAATAATTTTCTTTTTAAGTAGATATACAGCACGTTACACCTGGCCCCAGTTTCAGAGTTCACTATTTTCCCATAGCTGGGACCCTAACAGGTGTTACCACCCTGGGTTAGGGTGGGCCTGGGAACAACAGTAATTAAGAGATGGTTCCATGCTCCTCAAAACCTCCCGATCAGAGACCTTGCTGCCAGATGTAGTTTATCATCATACCCAGAAAGTGTTGGGCTTTTATTGGTTGTATACAGAAAACAAGGTATTCCATTTCAGTCAAAAAAACACCACAAACATACTTAGGATGATGGAGATGAGGACATTAATCATAATGTAAATAGCGCAAATTAAGAAGTGTAAAGTCATATATTCAAACTAACAGATTAGCGTTCAATATTTGCACAAGAATAAATGCCGTCTTAAAATGAAACTGTCCAAAAATAGGTAAAAAAAGAAAATTACCTGCAAAAATCGGCTGGATGGTGTGTTGACAGGCATTAATTTGCATTGTTGAGTAAGGCGTGTGTACTGAGGCATGAAAGAAAGAAAATTTTACAAAATTAAACTGGATTGTATTGGGAAAGTCAAAATGTTTGGCTGGTTTTTATCATTCAAGAACATTAAAAGAATTTAATGTGCACCCCCCCCCCTATGACCCATAGTGGAACTATGTATACTGCAGCCACAGTAGAAATGGTGTTTCTTGGGCAAGATAGCCCAACCCCTATCCAGGACGGTTTTGAATTTAAAATTTTTCCTTTTCCTAGACTGGTTGCCATTCAAGGTCATAGAACTCAGTCTGTCCTGCTATTTACCCATAGCTTTTTTAGAAGAAGAGGATTCATACCTTTCCCAATGATATTAGCACATAAGTGAATGTAATGGATCCGACTGGAATTCAAAGTCAGCTTTCCGATTCCTCAATCCAAGCCACTATCCATTACTCCACGGTACCTCCCAATTTAGTGTTAACTTCACTTCATTTAAAAGGATAACATTTGATTGCAATTGCAAGAGAGAAGTTGTCACTCATCAAATATTACCCATGTTATTCCAGTTTCAAAAAAAAAAAAAAAAAAAAGTTCAAGGAGGATGGAATAATGAGGTTGCCTGAAAGGCGACAGAAAAAAAAAAAAGGGGGAGAACAAAATAAACTTGTTTTTCAAGGAAGTCAATACGCTCCTTCCCAGATACTCTAACTAGGTCTGCTCAGCATAGCTACAGTATAAACCACAGTGTTGAATAAATACAAAAATGTGTCTGAGCAGGCATCTGCAAAAGGGATTGGCTAGCCCCCTTAGCATATGGATACAAACAGCCAGCCATTCGTCCAGTGTGCCCAGGTGAACTGGCTCAGAAATACTAGCTTAAGGGGTGTAAAACTGCCAGTCACTATACAGCGTTTATTCCTATGACCACACAGTTTATATCAACAAATGCTCTATCACGGACACTGAGCACCATTTCCACATAAATATAGTAAAAAAATAAATAAATAAATAAATAAAAATAAATAAATTAAACGGACGTAAAATCTGCAGACACGGGGTTGTATTTCTGCATTTATATCAAGATGGCAACGTTGTTACGTAAGTTTTCCTTTATTTATTGTTGGGTTGGGTAAATGTTGATTCGCTCTAAACACCTCCGTACCAAATAATGGAATTGGAATAACCGCCTCCACATTTTGTGGTGCTTCATATTCTCTTGGATTTGAAAAATCATGCATCAGAAAAAAAAAGAAAGAAAAGAAATGAAAAAAAAAGCGACATATTTCAATTCTCAATTCCCCGTAAATAAAAAGTAAAAAAAGAAAAAGAAACGACAATTAATTCGAGATTTATGGCCAACAATTTGTAATTAACGCAAAAACTGTCAAGAAAGCTAGAATGAATAACTTAGAAAAGTTCCACATGTGAGTGAGGATAGGTATTTATAGCTAAAAAAAAAAAAAAAAACAAAGAGTTTCAAAAGGTAGGTATTTCACTGAATTCAGTGTTTGGTACGTGGAAATTATAATTGTTTCTAAGGTGTTTTGAACTAATTACAAAAGTTTTTAAAGTCAATAATAAGATATTTTTTTCAGCTCCTCGATAAAATAACAAAACAAAAAAAAAAACATTGAATTTCGAAACACGTACAACACTTTAAAATTTAAATTGTAGCATAGCGGATTCTTTCTGCTTTTAAAAAAAAAGACTATTCATTTCACTAAAGTTCTTAAAAATATAAAAAAATAAAATATTTTGTTGGAGGTCGTCATATTATTTTGTTTGACCGACAGTTTTCTTAACAAAATCATTTCCTCCTTGAGTCAAGCAAGGGTTAACAAGTTAATTATTTAACTTTCTCCAACTTTTGTTATACTCAGTTTAGAAAATAAATATTGGCATTAAAAACTTAGTTATTCGTTGTAGTTTTTAAAATACCAAATTCCACAACATTTTAAAAATGTGTATTATTATTTATATTTTTACCGTAAAACCAAAACCTGAAACGATTTTTAGTTCACACACGAATTACATAACGAAACAAAAATGCTTTCTGACTCACCATTTGTCTTGAAGGAATTCTGGAGGGCCATAACTGACCTGTGGAGATTCTGTTGGTCCAGGAGTTGCCTCTGGGGTAGAGAAAAGGCCGTGGGGAGCTGCTAAAACTTCGAATAGCAGCCAAAAAGCCCGGCGTGGAAGAAACACCACGGGTTATGAAAAAACGGCAGCAGCCATTTTGAGTTTTCCAAAACGAGGCTAACCTTAAACTCTGACCTCTGACCTTTGACAATTTTATTTGCTTTATTTCCCTAACCTCAAAAAATAAATTTACTATTATATATATATATATATATATATATATATATATATATATATATATATATATATAAATAATAAAAAATAGTGCTCGATAAAAAAGTAGAGCATAAATATAATTATTTATTTAAAATTTATGGAATCATATTTTTAAATAAATAATTATATATATATATATATATATATATATATATTTTTTTTTTTTTTTTTTTTGAACAATAAAAAATATACAGTGTAACCCGGATATAAGAGAGTTGTCGGGACCGTAGAAGAAGTCTCTTATATCCGGGTTTGGTCTATTATATATACATTAACACAGGCTCTAATTTGGGACCAGAGAAAATCTCTCTTATATCCGGGTTTCTCTTATATCCGGGTTACACTGTATTAAAAAATTAAAATCTTCAGACACACTGGGTTGTAGATTAATATTCTTTTGTTTTTTTTTATTATTATTTCATTTAGATTCCTCGACTAGTTTTGGCCAAAATGGCCATCATCAGGAGAAGAAATATTTCTGCTTGCCGGTAGCAGTAAACTACAGAAATGAATGTCTTGATGGAGAAAATGAACTTTTGTCTGTAGTTTTCATTTATTTTTTTTATCTTTTTAACATGAATCTTTTAAAATTCCTTGTGTTGGTCAAACAGTCTCTTTTAAGTTGTTATTTGAGATAAGAGCTGGATGGATCTATGCTTCTCTGAATTCCTTTGGTCAGTTTGACAATTTTATTGGTCCTGGAGAGGGGATGTGTCTCTGTTTAGTGTTTGCGTATGTGTGTGTTATTTGGTTCTTAGGGAGTGAGTGATATAAAAAATATTTCAAAATTGAGTTTTATCAAAATTTAAAAAAAAAAAATGCGCTGGTCAATCAAGTTAACTGATTGGTTTGTTTCTTTTTTTTTGTGTTTCATTATCTGTCATGCATTTTAAAAACCTTTCCCTGACCTTTACAAATAATGAGATTTAAGTAAACTTAGCCTGTTTAGTCTGCCACAAGGCCATAATTATAGAGAAAAAGAAAACTGTGTGACATGTTTACAGACTCACAATGATTGCTAGTCTGGTACAAGATACATGGGACATCTGTTGATGATTGCTAGTCTGGTACAAGATACATGGGACATCCGTTGATGATTGCTAGTCTGGGGGAGGTCCCATATCATAGATTGGAGTGGGAGGTACGAGATCCTGTTACTAGTCTTGATGGTGGAAGACACCTTAATTCATTGTTTATTCATTCATTCATTTATTCAGTTAGGACATTTTGTGTCACTGCAGTCACCACCCAATTATGGTGACATTCAAGACAGAATAGTGCACTGACTTGCCAGTTCCTTTGACACTGAGGATATTGAGGTCACCCTGCCCTCTCCTCAGAAGTTAGAGAGGTAAGACCTATTTGAATTCAGAGTTTTCCTTCTCCTAGACTGGTTGCCAACCAAGGTTATGGGGCCCAGTCTGTCCTGTTATTTTACCCATAGCTGAGGGAAGAGATGGATTCATATCTTTCCCAAGGGTATAAGCATATAAGTGAATGCAATGAACCTGACCGGTATTCAAACATGGGTCTTCAATTCCTCAATCCAATGCTATATGTGTCATGCCAATAAATGTTTCATATTTCATATGCTTTTCTTTTCCCACATTACTAACAGATGTTCATCTTCACATATTTCAAATCCAAACCCAGGGTCTTCTCATTCCTGTTGGTGGAACTCATTCCTGATTCGCCATATTTTCAGGAGTATAGCCGTACTCACCATGATTAATAAATTGTGAATTGGTAATGCTATTTAACCCATAGTTGGAGGGTTTGAATTTAGAGTTGTTCTCCTAGACTGATTGCCACCCAAGTCTATAGGACCCAGTCTGTCCTGCTATTTACCCATAGCTGGGGGAAGAAGAGATAAATTTTTACCTTTCTTAAGGATGTTAGCATGTAAATGAATGCAATGAACCCAACTAGATTTAAAACTTGGCTCTTTGATTCGAGCCACTATTTATTATGCCACTGTGCCTGTTTTAACTCAGGCATGAAATAAAATCTTGAGTGGGAGCTAAATAATGTTAAAAATGTATGTGTGAGAGACGGGGGTGGGGGGCAAGTCAGATGTTAAATTTTAAAGATTCCTTATTCCAAAGGGGGGTATTATAGGAAAGAAACGCTATTTCCAACACAATTACATACCCACATACATATATTAAAACATGCCCAAATTTTATTTTCTACCTAATAACAGATACTATTACAAACATGCTAAAAAGATTCCACAATACAACATGCACCGTTGAAATCAATGTGTCTATTGGTCAGAAATTAACATCACCATATGAAATATTTGACCAATCAGAGAAAACTAAAAACCTATTTTTTGTGAAAAATTTGTTATGAAACCCACAGATTTCAACTATCAGTGAGCAGAGATTCAACTGTCTCTAAGCCAGTCAAACACACAAGAAGTCGTGGCTACATAACGTTTTCCTTCTCCTCAGCATATGTTGAAAGAAACATGTTATGACAACTTCAAATGAATCAACAACTTTGATGGTCAGTGAATCTTCACTGATGATCACAGTCTTTTTTCAACTACAGTTTTGACTGTGAACCAATTACTAAAAGTCTCTGTTCGTGTTTGCTATTTATAGGTGATCATTGGATCAGGAGTGCTGCGCGGGAAGAATTACTCTTCACGTGCAGAGAATCCGATTGGTCGACACTGACCAATCAGTGAATGAGCTTTGGGGAGACTTCTGGGAGCCGATTCTTCCAAAAGTGCACAAAATCTACTATATGAAAATATAGCGATTATAAAATTGTCGCATAAGACAGTAGCGTTGATTTCTATCCAATGAATGATTGTTATTGAAATTTGAATTTGTATAGGTATGTATGTGAGTGTGAGGATGCTCACTATAGAACAAGTAGGACGCTTCAGCCTTGACCTTTTTTAATTGTGCTCCCTACATGCTGTGTAATTTAATCTCATTTCGTTTTAGAATTGACTAGCAGTAGAGCCCAGTGTTGCCCGGGGATGTAACAGTAAGAGATAGATCAAGTATCGACCATCATAAAGACTGTAAAATAAAATTGACAAAGATTATTGTTTAAGGTTGATGGACACGCATGTCTTAATTAGTTTTTTTTTTTTTTTTTTTTTTTTTCAATTGGTTAAACCCAAACTCAAACAAAAAACATTGTTTTCAATCGTTATGAGTCTACCAATTGAATAGAATTTTATTATAAACAATTGTCTTGTAAATGGAATTTTTAAAGCATTCTGAATGTAAAAATAAAGAAAAAAAAAAATGTGCAAGACAATAAGAAACACTACCTGCCAAAAAAAAAAAAAAAAAAAAAGTGAAGTTTTGTTGAAATCGGTTGAAAATGTAGGAAATCCATCCCATATATAAACGAACACACACACACACGCACACACACAAACAACCTGGGTTTTATAAGTATAACAAGATATGAGTTGTCCCCCTTTCCTTCTTGTGATGCCTCTTAATCGTGTTTTCAAATTGATTTTGTGCAAAAACAATTGTGTTTTTCCCATTTTTGGCGCTGTCAGAACCACTGCAAGGTAATTTTACGTAGTCCTGTGAAGTTTTGTTGAAATCGGTTGAAAAATGTAGGAAATCCGATCCAATATATAAATGTACAGACACAAACACACACGCACATCATGGGTTTTATAATAAGCATTTAACTACTTTTGGACGCTAGTTGGGTCTTTCTTTCTCTTTATCCTTCTGTCTTTATTCTGGCTCCTTGTGCAGTTCGACTCTCAGCATTCTGTCTCTACTTGTTGACTGCACGTCATACATAACCTTTCCTGTACACTATGGTTATAATTACTATAGGAAGTTTCGACACCGGTCTCGACCAGCATGTACGCAACGTCTGCACATCAACATTTTAACCGCACATCCCGTTGTAGACACGACCAGTCCAACCATCGACACAACCAGTCTGACCACCCTTCTATTACCAGACCATAACCCACGGCCACTGCTTTGTAAATAAACTTTGCATTTAATCTTGTTACATAACCTCGTTCTGTTGTCCATTTTGTTTCACCTGACATATTTCACATCTTTAATTTGAAATGTTAGTGGGCCTCTTGTGACCTCATACCAATTTGGGGTGCTCAGGCCGTTTCACATCGCGCCCCCGCTCTAGGGGGTCTGCTACCTACCTACCTACCTACCTACCTATCCATCTTATGAAATAGCAAGTTAATCTTGATATCTTATGCTAGGGAAAATAATCAAGTTCCATCAGAGCTCGCTGTGTTGAGTGAATTTCTTATTCACTGAGTGCACTATAGGATTTGGCCATTTAAATATATAAAATATATAAAAATTTTAATATATTTATCTACTTTAAAAAATTCTAAAATAGTAAAAAAAAAAAGAAAGAAAGAAGAAAAACTTAAATTATTTCATTTTATAATTAAAAAATAAAAAAGTAAAGCTGTATTTAAATTTTTGATAATTTATATATCGTTAATTTTAAGGTCAGGGTCACAAGGTGTCAATGTCAAGGTCACCACCTTTTGCTCATCGAAACTTTTTGTTCCCGTTTTTCCCTCCAGTAAATTTAGATAAAAAAACCCCCGAAAACTCACGTTAAACAATGGAAGTTTGTGTGGAAAGTGTACAGTCGGCAATAAACGCAGAACTTGGAGGTGAGATGAACAAATTATCTAGAAATTTACATCAACAAACATATTTTCTTTTTGCAAATCGTTTAGTGGCTTTTTAGACGTTTGTCTTGTGAATAGTACGGAAGACAGAAAATGCCATAATTACTGGCTTTGTTGACTAACAACGTTGGCCAAAATTTGTTAAAAGATGAATTGATTGAATTTTGAGAAGGGAATTTTGCCGATCTTTCGATTTAAGGTCACCAGAAGGTGAAGAGCACTTTAACTTGATAAAACGGCAGTTGAAAATAATTACGGGTGGATATAAACGCATAAATAGGAGAAATAAGACTAGGAACTATTTTTCTTGTGAATTTTATTCTCTGTGACAATATTGTTATTATTATTATTGATGATGATGCAGCAGCAGTTGTAGAAGTAGCAGCAGTAAATAAATTAAATATTAAATTACATATTTGTTTTGAACGTTAGAACGTTAACTTTTTATTTAAAAATTTATGCTTTCCATCCATCCGTAGTTATTTTTCGCTGACTGTTGCCCTTGCAACCACTGTAAGTTCGTTTTGGTTTGGGCATATTTACTTGTATTTAATATTATTTAAAAAAAGTTACGAGACCATGTTTGGCACAAGGTTACAAGTATGACGTACTTAGTGGGGATTAAACTCTATAAATGCTTAGGACTCGACAATAAATAGTTTTCGTAATAATTCTTTTTTAGTTGCTAGCTACTTCAAGACAGGACGTCCGAAGATTGTGTAGCTAATTTTTTTTTTTTTTTACTAAGTTTGGCGTAAGGCCAAAATTATAGTGCGCTTCGTGATAATAGAATTCATAATGAAGCAGAAATTATTTGCGGGTCTAGCTTCTTAACCTCAACTTTGTCCCTTGGTGAGGCATCTGAAAATTAGAGCTGTTTTCTTACTAAAAGCTAAATTCCGACATCCAGACATTGAAAGTATATTTCAATGTCTCGGAATTTAGTAAATAAATAAAACTGATTGACATTTTAAGGACATGGTAAAGAACATTGGGGGGAAAGTTTGCCCTAGCTTTCTCGCATCCAAGGGTTGAGGTGAAAAAATTGTGACAAAACGCGAGTAAAAAACAGCAAGATTAGGGCGGACAAACTCTCTCTTTTAAGCGCGGACGAATAAAGAAAAAACTTTTGCTCGGTGTGTAACAATAAAAGAAGAAAGTGTTTATTTACATATATAGAAATTTAAAAAGGGTAAAGACAATTAAGAGTGAAAGAAAAGGAAAAGAAAAAAATGTCCTTTAAGGGAAGAGAAAATGTTCATAACAGAAAAAAGGTTTGTTCAAAATATTTCTTTGAGCGCTTAAAAAGTTCTTTAAGCGAGTAGAATTTTTTTGTTAAGGTTTAAAAACACTCACTGTTCTTGTAGAGTAGGAAAATTGTTGGTAGATATAGGAATCTTGCAGTTGAGTGAGTTTGTAGGTCGACGACAGAAGTCCAGTGGGCACGTCAGAAGGAGTGGTGAAGAGATGCAGCTTTGAATTCGTCTGGAATTGTGAGCTGATGTTCGTTCTCAACAGCCCTCTATTAGGTAGTTCTTCTTTGGTTGAAAGTGGCTCTGAAGTTGACTGGAGCTCCCTATGGTTGACCTTATAGACGGCGGGCTGAAATCTCACTGCCAAATAGGCAAAGATTTTTCAAATTTATGGAGATTTGGTAGGCTTCGAGGAATGGGAGACTTTTCCCTCCAAAATTGTTAGAACAAATTTCCTGGCCCCTTCATTGGTCAGAAAATATATTCTTATCTCTGATAAGAATCAGGGCCCTGGGAGCCGGTTTTGAAAGTAATGAAAACAGGTTGGAGTTAACCAGCTGTGAGGTTTCCCCCAGACTTTATGGCACCATGGAAAGAATAATGGTGGTGGAATTCCTTTTTATATTTTCCAGCTCTCTCATTAGTCAGAAAATATATTCTTATTTCTGATAAGAATCAAGGCTTTGGGAGCCGGTTTTGAAATTAAAAAGAGGTTGGAGTGAGGATAGAAAAAATAGCGAGAATGTGAACTTGTAAAATATTGTTCTCAAATTAAAATTCAACAACGTATTTTGTTTTGACTTCGGTTGGGGGTTTAGTTAGAAGTTAGCATCAAAATGGATGCAATTTTTTTTTTCTGAAATGAAAGTAAAATATCGCTACCCACTGTTAAATGTGAATGTCAGTGTGTCACACTTTTTCAACTTTACTCCGAGAGGCCTGTTATAGACAAGCGTATGGTTGCAAGAAAGAAATACGACAACAGTAGAAATAGATTTACGTGGTTTATTTCAACAGGAACGTAAGGGTTTGGGACAGCTACCTTAGTGTGGTAAAGTTCATAAGCCGGCTTTCGGATCTAGGTCGATCTCTCATAGTAGTTCACATGTTGACGGTGTTGACGCTCTCCTGCTGACAGCTGCTAAACGTGACCGGTCTCCTTTGTGGCCACCTGTTGACGATATTCAGTCACCCCCCCACGAGGGTGTCATGTGGCACAAGGCCTTTTTAACGTGGGCATTCCCGAGCCATTAGGCTCGGCCAAAAATAGCCCATTTGAACCCGTATAAACGGGTTCAGGGCCGGTTTTACCTCCCCGAAGGAGACTCCGCCCTTCGGCGTAGCCTCCTTCGGGTTCCTCCCGCCCGTAGGAAGAGAGTTTAACCGAGCAGTCAGTTCAGAGGTGAACGGCCGACAGTGGCCACCTGTTGACTGCTGCTGAACTTCCCTGTGACCCCTTTTATAGCGTTTTTTTATGGCTTAACAGGCTCGAGAAACGAAGCGAGTATAATTAGGAGGGAAGCATTTTTATTGGACGAAAAATAGAGCACTTTAATTATTATTTTATTTTTCGACCGGAACACGTGTGTCGGAAACATTTGTAAAGAAAGATAATGGTCATTTTGTGACGGGGCTTTGTCCCGTTCACATCCGGTTCTCGCTCTTGAGTATTTGCCTGTAAATCAGCCGAGATATGTCATTTTATTTTATAACAGGCCATAGACCAACATACACCATTTTTGGAATCAGGCCGACTCTAGGTTGGATCTGGACCCACAATTCTGAAATTTTTGAGTCCCATGTTTTCACTCAGTCAGTTATGTGCCATGTGTGATGCTTAGGTCCATCATCTATCTTGCGATACATGATGGACAAGACAGATTTTTTTTCCCGCAGTAGGTTGCCATTTTTTTCTGTGGTAGACCAGTTGCCAACCAAGGCTATTTACCCATAGCCAGGGTGGGGGGAAGAAGATGATTCATGCCTTTCCTATGGGTATTATCATGTAAGGAAGGATAGGAAGGGCATTGTTAAGATCTACAAAGGAGATGATGTTGTGGAGAGCCATGATCCTCAGCTTTCTGAACGGACACAACAGAGAGAACAAGATTGTAGCAAATGTAGTAAGGGTAATAAGTCATATTTTTTTATCGAGATTTTCTAGTATACTTAATGTTTTCTGTTTGGTGGGGGTAAGGGATGTTGTGGAGAGTCATGATCCTCAACGTCTGAAGGGATACGGTAGAGAGCAGAAGAAGAGGAATAGTCAGTCAATTATGCACGATTATGTTGCCATTTCTTTCTGTGGTAGACCAATTTCCATCCAAGGCTATAGAAGCCTGTCTGTCCTGCTATTTACCTATAGCTTGCCGGGGGAGAATAAGAGGATTCATACGTTTCCCAAGGGTATTAGCACGTAAGTGAATGTAATGGATTTGACTGTAATTCGAACTCTGCTGTCCAATTCCTCAATCCGAGCCGCTATCCATTACTCCACCGTGCCTCATAAGTTTTCATTACTAAGATTATTTTTCGTGATTTTTTTTTTAATGTGATTTTTGCATCAAATTATTTCTTACAATAGCAATTTTTATAAATTGGAAATAAATTTGGGAGTAGTTAAAATTAATTGCGAAATCCAGTGAAAGTCACCCATGAAATAAAAATAATTGTTTGGACTGAAAGTAAGGACCTACGTCCATCAAATTATCTTTAAATTAAGTGGCAGCAGAAAAATTATTGTTGAACTTTTAAAAGGTTAGCTTAAATATTAATGTAATACTTAAATGCAGCGATCAATTTTGTGTTCTTCTGTAGTTTATTGTTGCCTATTGCATCTACTCCTCCATAGCTATGGTGATGAAAGCCCATTCAAGAGCCCTCCACAGGAGCTAGCTCACTTCTCATTGGCTTGCAGCCTTATATCCTAGTTGTGAAAGCTTTCTGATTGGTTGGTTGGACTATCAATTTTTGGAGGTGGTGAAATTTTAGTGGTGACATGCCTCTTCATTGAGAATAAGAAAATTCATCATATTTATTTATTTCTCTGTCACCACAAATTAACAATAATTCTACATATGAAAGATTTTTAGCACACGTTACTAATAATTTCACCCCAAGTAAGGCAATAAAGCCATTAAGATTCTTAGTGACTTGCCTCTCTATAGAATGCATCATTTTACAAGTGGACAGCATAGTACGATTCTGTTATGGGTGAGAAGCAATTAACGTCTTTTTTTTATGTCATCCAGGTAGACAGACATAAGACCCATCATTGAAGGCAAGCACAAATTTGATTCAAGCCAATCTAATAAATTTATTTTTGTTTTTGTTATGGTCCGGTTCTTTGTACCACGGTGATAGTCCAAGGTAGAACCAATAAAGAAGAACTCGAACATGGATATGGAATAACACAAATATATTACAAACAGGAATATATACAGAGAAGTATAAAATGTTAGTACGAACAATCAGGTTTAGTAGGGAGAACAATGTAGTCTCGACCAGTATCACTATTCCAATGTCTTGTAGCAATTGTCTGAAATGCGACTCTGTTTTGGACTGCCTCTGACTTGACTCTTGACTCAACTGACTGACTCGCTCGCTCTGACTGACTGACAGACTCCTGATGGACTTTTGACAGACCTCATTCCAGACTTCAGACTGAACTCTCTGCTTCCTCTTGAGGCACAGTATTTATTACATATGGAATAGTCCATTATATTATTATGGGTAAGGTCCTATAACAGTTTTGTTTAAGCAGAGGTTAAGATTGAAATTTAAGGTTTGTAATATTGTATGCAAATTAGATAGACAAGCATAAATAGAGAACAACTGGTGAACATAGGGGCTATGCTTAGCAAACCCATCTGCTAAACATAATGCGGAGAACTGTGCTATGACTGCTACTACACAGAGATATACCAAGCATGACAATGGCATCGCCGATAGGATCGTCAAATTCACTGGACAATCCAGAACACATAGAAACATGGATAAAAACATTTGCTGCATTTGCAAAAATGAAAAAATTAAGAGACACAAAGACTGATGGAAGAGAGACTGAGATCACCATTAAAGAGAAAAGAGGAAGGACAACACAGTACATAAATAATCAGGAATAGTAAAAGAAAAAAACAAGGGAATATGACCTCTTCGATTCAGGGAGGTGTAGTATCATATGCAAATTAGATAGAGAAGTATAAACTGG
Organism: Acanthosepion pharaonis; assembly: GCA_903632075.3. Taxonomy (NCBI): domain Eukaryota; kingdom Metazoa; phylum Mollusca; class Cephalopoda; order Sepiida; family Sepiidae; genus Acanthosepion; species Acanthosepion pharaonis. The sequence goes on along the minus strand of CAHIKZ030002705.1, from coordinate 116,074 downwards.
TGAGCATAAGGGCTATGCTTAGCAAACATGTTTGCTGAATGTAATGTGGAGAACTGTGCTACGACTGCTACTACACAGTGATTTTCTAAGCACAGCTTAGATGTTGCACAAGGCCAAAAGTATGGGGCACCCTGTGGGGATTTAACTCACTACTCAGTCATAATTGATCTAGCAAGACAAGCTTTCTAACCATTATGCCATGTCGAGGTGCCTAAACTACACAGAGAGATATACCAAATATAACAAATATACCAAATATAACAAATATACAAATATAACAAATCTACCAAATATACAAATATAACAAATCTACCAAATATAACAAATCTACCAAATATAACAAATATACAAATATAACAAATATACAAATATAAACAAATATAACAAGGTCAATATTTACCTTTCAATATTTTGATGAATCTCATAAAGTAGCTAAATTGATATTAAATATATTATATATAATATATATATATATATATATATATATATATATATATATATATATATATTATTGAGGACACGTTCTGGTTAATTTGCAGTGTAACATCTGCACTCAGTTACCATTAATAATTTCCAAAATACTTACATTTATGTGTACATAATTTATGTGTACATGCTTCATTCGAATCTGGCTTGATAAATTTGATAAAATCTACCATTTTGGAGTTATTGACAGTGAAATTTGGGATTCAATCGCATCATTGGCAGTAGCCATTACTCACATTGTTTGCATACATTCGCTGCTGAAAGCTAAACGTGGAAGACTACGGAAAGCTAAACTCTGAACTGATCTTTCTTGTCTAAATTTGTCTCAGTTACTGCGCACGAGAACTATTTACGTCCACACGCTCAGTCTGTGCAATGATACCTACACTGTTAGCTATTCTGCAGTGAATGTATACAAACAACGCCCGTAATAGCTGCCCGTGATGTGAATGTATAGCAAAGAAAATAGCAATTTACCTCGTCAAACCAAGCAACAGCATGTCGCATGTATCCTATGGCAGAAAAGAATACTACTTACCAAAAAAAAAAGGTCACATATTTTGCATGACATGTTGAAGATGGAATATTTAGATTAAAAACAAGTCCGTCGCAGGAGTCTCTATAAAAGTATTTTGATATGCAAAAATTTGGCGTCCTCTCCCAGTTGTCGATGAATTAAAAAAATGCTCGGCCGATAAAAGCAATTGGTGTTCTCAAATTGAGAGGAAAATTTGATGTATTTTGGCTATTGCATTCGTTGGAGAGTGAGTTATTTTTCTGACTGGTTACGTGCATTGAGATTTGTGAGATAGTACCTGTGAATCGAGTTTTCGGCATTTCTTTCTGCCTGTGATATTCGGGTCTGAACTTACAGTGATTTGTTCTTTGTGTTGTGGAAGTAATCTGTGACAAACATTTCCTGTGATTTTAGAATGCTTACAGAATGAATCCGAATCTTCACTGTCGATAACTCCAAAACGGTGGATTTTATCAAATTTATCAATCCAGATTCGAGTGGAGCATGCACAATTACACATCAATGTAAGTATTCTGGAAATTTTTAATGCGAACTGGGTCTTTATTGTTACACTGCAAATTAACACACATTCTTATCTGAAACAAGCTGACTTTCCAAAATCCAATTAGTTACACTGCTTTTGACTTGTAAAACCTGTCTGGAATGCAACACAGGGGGGCGTTTCTGAGACAATTAGAAGCCCTACCAGGGTACATTAATGTCGGCCACAATATTAACAACATATGTGCATTCTCATTGTGTTTCCCACTAATATGAAGTAAAAAGATTATATTGAATCATCTGATAGGTCTGCTGCTAGGAAAGTTGGTTCCCTGTTTTGGGCAAGACAATTTTTCTCACCAGAATTTATCTTACACTTCAATAAGTCTACCATTCGTCCACGTTTTAAATATTGCTGCCACATCTAGTCTGGTGCTCCTGCTATATATGTAGAGATTCTTGATAGAATTCAAAGAATCTGCAATGTTATTGGTCCTGACCTGTTATCTCAACTTCTGTTACTTTCCCACTGCCATAAGTACCTTTCTAGAAATTCTAGAAATCTTTTCTAGGAATATTTTCATGGTAATTTTTCTAATGAATGTTCCTCTATGGTACCCAGACTTTATGAATTTCAGCTCAGTACAAGGTTGGTGACAAGTTCTCATCATTTTGCAGTTGAAATGGCTCGATGCAACTGTAAGTTCTATGCTAACAGTTTCTTTTCTATCACTTCTCGCTTGTGGAACTCTCTTCTGGCTTCTTGCTTCCCAGTCAACTGATGTTCAAAAATTCAAATGCAGTGTCAATTGTTATTTTCTGTCTTCTTAATTCCTGTTCTTTTATTCTCTCTCCTTAATAGCATATTTTTCTCATATTCTCTAGCAATCAGTAACCCCTTTTCATCATAGTGGCTTTATTGCCTTTGATCTTCAAAAATTTAAATGCCATGTCAATCGTTATCTTCTGTCTTCTTAATTTCTATTCTTTTATTGTTCTCTCACCTTAATAGTTAATTTTTTTCTCATATTTTCTAACACTCAGTAACCCCCTTGCATCTTAGTGGCTTTACTGCCTTGCTTGGAGTGAAATGATTAAAAAAAAAGTCTGACAAAATCTGTTGGAGAGGTTTTTATTTGTTTTTTTATAAAATAAACATTTTTATATCTTGTCTTTCATAGATACAATATATGTTGTTTTAATTTAAAAATAGGTTATATCATCTGCTTGAATGAGCAAAAATTTTGCCTGGCTTGTGAAAATGAGTTTATGACCAAATGCATTATGGGTGTAAATAGGATAGGAAGCTATCACCTTCATTAAATGTTATGAAGTGAGCAGCATTAAGTATTAAAATTAATTATTAATTAATTGTTTATGCAATAAACTCTAACCCATGCCCTAAACGGGAATCTGATTTCATTTTTTTTTTCTTTTCTAAAGGTGCAATTCGACTTGAACTCTGTGCAAATCTTTCTGAAGGTGGGACAACACCTTCAGTTGGTAAGTGGATTTTGAGTGAGGTTTCTTCATAATTTCAGTGTTCATTAAGATTAAAAATTTTGTTTTAATTTTTAACCAGGTTTAAAATACTGTTCATTTTGTAAAATCCAAACGCTTTTCATGTTTTGTTTTTGCAGCTTGTAAAATAGCGAGACAACATTCCAATTCATAATGACTTGCACGTATTTGCTAGTTGATTTTTTTTTTTAAACTGGGCCATTACAAGTTGAGTCATGTCCAGGAATTTGATACTTTTGTCAATCAGCCACTTCTTTGTTTTACTTTACATGGGTTCTCATGAATTTTAAAAACAGGTCTTGATTGTTTAAAAGTGTACTAAACAACTGTACGTCCATAAAGTAATTTTGTACAGCCCTACCAGGGTACATTAATGTCAACCACATATGTTAACAACATATGTGTATTCTCATTGTGTTTCCCACTAATATGAAGTAGAAAGATTATATTTCATAAAAAGAAGTGAAGTGATTTTGAGCAACTTATAACATGAGTTTTGTATAGCTGGTGAAGTAAATTTGTATAGATTGTTAAGTGAATTTGTACATCCTGTGAAATGTTTTTGTACAAACTGTGAAGTGAGCTTGCAAAGATTGTGAAGTGTTTTTGTACCGAGTGAGATAGGATTTTCTATAGTTTGCAAAGTGAATTTGAATATATTGTGAAATGATGTTTTGTACAGACTATGAAATGTTTTGTACAGACTGTGAAATTTTTTTATACAGACTGCAAAGTAAATTTGCATAGATTGTTAAGTGTTTGTCTATAGCCTGTGAAGTGATTTTGGACAGCCTGTGAAATGTTTTTATGCAGACTGCAAAGTGAGTTTGCGTAGATTGTGAAATTATATTTTTGTACAGACTGAAGTCTTTTTTGTATAGACTATGAAATGTTTTGTACAGACTGCAAAGTGAATTTACATAGATTGTAAAGTGATTTTGTACAGACTGAAATGTAAACAAAGCAATTTATAAAAAAGTAATGGATTTTTATTACTTAAAATGTTATTTTTAGTGGTTACCCATGTTTGAGTAGAAGCTCTGTTTATTTAAAACAACATTTTATTTTACCTACCATCCTGAACATTTGTGAAATCTTATTAAAGAAAATACACCATCCTGCATGATACAAAACTATCTCCCCTTTGCAGGAGAAAACAATGTTAGATCCAACAGGCTTTAACCACTCAGCTATGAAAAGTATTGGAACGAAGCAAGATTCATTTTTACCTTTTTAACAGAGAGCGCATTTTCTTTAATAAGATTTCTCGAATACCTGGAAAGAAAGATGCACTTATTAATAAGAACTGAAATTAATGCATGCAAGATTTTATGGTACTAATGTCTCTCTTTCATAGTCAGCGTATGAACTTTTCAGCTCACCCTTGTATCTGGAAAGAAACAATGCACTTTTTAAGAAGAATTGAAATTAATGCATGCAAGATTTTATGATACTCATAGTCCTTTTGAACTTTTCTGATGAAAGAAAAAGAATGAAAAGAAGACTTGTTAATAAGAAGAATTGAAATTAATGCATGCAAGATTTTATGATACTAACATCTCTCCTTTATAGTCAGCCTATGAACTTTTCAGCCCACCTTTGTACCTGAAAAATGCCACAATGCAGTTGTTAATAAGAAGAATTGATATTAATGCATGCAAGATTTTATGGTACTAACATCTCTCCTTTATAGTCAGCCTATGAACTTTTCAGCCCAATCCTTGTTTTGAAAAAAGAAACAATGCAGTTGTTAATAAGAAGAATTGAAATTAATGCATGCAAGATTTTATGGTACTAACATCTCTCCTTTATAGTCAGCCTATGAACTTTTCAGCCCACCCTTTACCTGAAAAGAAACAATGCAGTTATTAATAAGAAGAATTGATATTAATGCATGCAAGATTTTATGGTACTAACATCTCTCCTTTATAAAAGCCTATGAACTTTTCAGCCCACCCTTTACCTTGTTGCCTTTTTAAAAAAGAATTGAAACAATGCAAGATTTTATGTTAATAAGAAGAATTGAAATTAATGCAATGCAAGATTTTATGGTACTAACATCTCTCCTTTATAGTCAGCCATGGAACTTTTCAGCCCACCCTTGTACCTGAAAAGAAACAATGCACTTGTTAATAAGAAGAATTGAAATTAATGCATGCAAGATTTTATGGTACTAACATTCTCCTTTATAGTCAGCCTATGAACTTTTCAGCCCACCAATTTTTGTCCATCTGAAAAGAAACAATGCACTTGTTAATAAGAAGAATTGAATATTAATGCATGCAAGATTTTATTTCAGGTACTAACATCTCTCCTTTATAGTCAGCCTATGAACTTTTCAGCCCACCCTTGTACCTGAAAAAGAAATAATGCATTGTTAATAAGAAGAATTGAAATTAATGCATGCAAGATTTTATGGTACTAACATCTCTTTTATAGTCAGCCTATGAACTTTTCAGCCCACCTCCTTGTCCTGAAAAGAAACAATGCAGTTGTTAATAAGAAGAATTGAATTAATGCATGCAAGATTTTATGGTACTAACATCTCTCCTTTATAGTTCAGCCTATGAACTTTTCAGCCCACCCACCCTTGCCCTGAAAAGAAACAATGCAAGAATTAATAAGAAGAATTGAAATTAATGCATGCAAGAATTTTAAAACTAACTCTCCTTTATAGTCAGCCTATGAACTTTTCAGCCCACCCTTGTACCTGAAAAGAAACAATGCACTTGTTAATAAGAAGAATTGATATTAATGCATGCAAGATTTTATGGTACTAACATCTCTCCTTTATAGTCAGCCTATGAACTTTTCAGCCCACCCTTTGTACCTGAAAAGAAACAATGCAGTTGTTAATAAGAAGAATTGAAATTAATGCATGCAAGATTTTATGGTACTAACATCTTCCTTTTAGTCAGCCTATGAACTTTTCAGCCCACCTTTTACCTGAAAAAGAAACAATGCACTTGTTAATAAGAAGAATTGAAATTAATGCATGCAAGATTTTATTGGTACTAATTATCTCTCCTTTATAGTCAGCCTATGAACTTTTCAGCCCACCCTTGTACCTGAAAAGAAACAATGCAGTTGTTAATAAGAAGAATTGAAATTAATGCATGCAAATATGTCATAGCACTAACATCTCTCCCTTCATTCAGCCTATGGTAAAAATTTCTTTTATAGTCAATTTCTGATTTTTACCTGAAAAGAAACAATGCAGTTAATTAATAAGAAGAATTGAAATTAATGCATGCAAGATGTTAATAAGCACTAACATCTTTCATAGTACTCCTTTTATAGCAGTAACGCCCACCTCTGTCTTAATAAGAATTCAGCCTATGAACTTTTCAGCCCACTTTTTCAGTACCTGGAAAAAAACAATGCAAATAAGAAGAATTAAAATGCATGCAATAAAATGCACCAAATTAGTCCTTTTAGATAAATATCCATTATTTGTTTCAGACATAAAACTAATAGCAGTTATGAAAATTTGGGAATTTAAATTTTGATTTGTTGATGATCTGAAGGACACTATGCAACATTAATTAATCGCAACATTCTTTGTAGCGGAATTGGTTAAAGAATGTAGGATCTAATGAAGGTTTCTCCTGCAAAGGGGGATGCTGATTTGAATCTTTCCAGAGGGTGCATTTTCTTTAATGAGATTTCTCCAAGGCTGGCAGACAAATTAAACTACTGTTTAAAATAAGCAGAGTGTCTCCTCATATAAGGGTATCTACTAAAAATAACGTTTGATGTAATAAATCTATGTACGTAATTCTCAAAATGTGTGTGTTTATGTATGTATGTATGTATGTGTGTATGTGTGTGTGTGTGTGATTGGATGTTGTTTATGGATTTCCACAGTTTTCATCCAATTTCAATGAAATTATTTTAATAGATAATTCTTCAGTGCTACTTTTTGAGTCCAAATTGTTGGTGACAATGGTTCTCCACTACTTCCTCTCCATTATAAATCTCAGCAACATTTTACTATTTACTACCTGTTGGATATATATCTGTCATAAAAACTTTAATAGAAATAAATAGTTTAAATTATTACAATAATATTATTTATTATACATAACATTTATATAATTAACTAGCAGTAGAGCCCGGCGTTGCCCGGGGATGTAACAGTAAGAGATAGATCAAGTATCGACCATCATAAAGACTGAAAAATAAAATTGACAAAGGTTATTATTTAAGGTTGACGGACACGCATGTCTTAATTAGTTTTATTTTTTTTTTTTACGAATTAGTTAAACCCAAACTCAAACAAAAACATTGTTTTCCATTGTTATGAGTCTACCAATTGAATAGAATTTTATTATAAACAATTGTCTTGTAAATGGAATTTTTAAAGCATTCTGAATGTAAAAATAAAGAAAAAAGTGTGCAAGACAATAAGAAACACTACCTGCCAAAAAAAAGTGAAGTTTTGTTGAAATCGGTTGAAAAATGTAGGAAATCCGATCCCATAGATAAATGAACACACACACACACACACACACACACACACACACACACACACACACACAAACAACCTGGGTTTTATAAGTATAACTCGATATGAGTTGTCCCCCTTTCATTCTAGTGACAGAATCGCGTTTTATTGTTTTCAAATTGATTTCATGCAAAAACAATTGTGTTTTTCCAATTTTTGGTGCTGTCAGAACCACCACAAGGTAATTTTACATAGTCCTGTGAAGTTTTGTTGAAATCGGTTGAAAAATGTAGGAAATCCGATCCAATATATAAACGTACAGCCACACACACACAATCTGCGTTTTATAATAAATAAGATTATATCTATATCTATAATTCTCAAAATGTGTGTGTGTATGTATGTGATCAGATGTTCTTTATGGATTTCCATAGTTTTCATCCGGTTTTGATGAAATTTTTTTTTGTTTGATAGATAATTCTTCAGTGCCAGTTTTGAGTCCAAATTGTTGGCGACAAATGGCTCTCCACTACTTCCTGTCCATTATAACTTTCAGCACCGTTTTACTATTTACTATCTGTTCTTGGATATATATCTTTCATAACTTTAATAAAAAATATATTGTTTAAATTATTACAATAATATTATTTATTATTATACAGTTCCTTTTCAGACCCCCCATTTAAATTGTTTTTGACCCCATTTAAGGATGTGCCTCAGTTGCATCCAAATGTCGTTAATAATATTGATTTTTGGGTGGGCTGACTTTGAACTTAAACTGCTCCAAATGAATGGCAAAAATTCCCAGTAATGAAATTCCTGCTCAGAGATGGGTTATAATGCTAGTATAAATACATATAAAAATATCTAAATACTGTTTTTGAAATTCATTTTGAACTTGTTGCAGATTTTGAATCAAATCATAACAAAGAAAAAGGCTAAAAAGTTGTTTAAATATAAAATACAAGATACTTTTATTTTCGTGTTTTTTACAATTAAATTTTTTATTAGTGTGCATGAATGTTAAAGTTCCTTGTTTGTGGCTGTTTGTTAAGATGAAAAGAAATGTGATTTCTTCACATGTATGTATGAGAAAAAAGAGAATAGGGAGAAAGTGAGAAGTGTAAGTGTCACGTAGTTTGGTGAGGAGGAAAGTGTAAGTGTCAAGTAGCTTTGCAAGGCGGAAAGTGTAAGTGTCACGTAGTTTGGTGAGGAGGAAAAAAGTAAGTGTCAACAAATATCTTTGCAAGGAAATTAATTGTCATAACGTTTGGTAAAAGAGGAAAGTGTAAGTGTCAAGTAGCTTTTGCAAAATTTAAAGTGTAAGTTTCAAAAAAAAAAAAAGGATTAAAATTAAAACACAAAATTTAAAAGATTCTTGAAAATCTGTGTAAATGTCACGTAATGGATCAAATTTGGTGAGGAGGAATTCTTATTTCAAGTAGTTTTTGAGGATAGAAAAGTTAAAATAAACAACATTGTGAGGAAGATGGGATACAATGAAAAAAATTTATTTTAAGCCAAAAATGATGCAACAGTTGCTGTCTATTTCTCCTGATGGATTGCCAGTCTAGAATCTTTGCTTAAATATCCTTCAAAGGAATCACAAAGCAATGTTTTTTATTGTTGGTGGGAATTCAGTGCATTGCTTGAAAAATGTTAAATATTTATTTTCAAAGCATTAATTTATTAATCAGAACAATGTGCAATCATCTGATTCAGAAACCATTTTTTTTGTTATTTCATGTTTGACTGTCTTGTGTATCTTTTGTCCTGACTCAATGTGTTCTAAAATTTACCATCCTTATAAAATGCAGAAACTTTGACTTGTGGATAGCCAAATGATGGGTGGTACTGATCTAGCAAGAAGACGGATATTACTCAATGTCATTCTTTTCTAGGTTTGCTGCAAGTAATCAAAGAAAAGTGCCGTTTGCCAGTGATGGTGATGCTTCGACCAAGAGGGGGTGATTTTATCTACACAGACGATGAACTTGAAGTAATTCGGAAAGACCTCCTTGCTTTGAAGCAATCAGGAGCAGATGGATTTGTCCTTGGAATTCTTAAAACGTGAGTAGCAGTTTACACTGACATAATGACAATTATACGAGGGTAGGCAGAAAAGTTCATAGGCTGACTAGAGCTGGGAAATCTTGCTTGCATTAATTTCAACTCTTCTTATTAATAACTTCTTTTTTTTTTTAGAGTAAGGTTCAGCCTGTATAAGGCCTGAGGGCCCCCTGAGGTAGGGGGATATGTTAAGTTGTAGGAACAGGTTAAGATTATAGTGATCAGGGAAGCATCCACTTGGGAGTACGTTTTAAAGAGCAGTGGTTCATGGAAAGAAGCTGTTTGAGTAGAACGGAATACTGAAGGAATGTGGTTGGTTTGCTCGTACGTAAGTGATATGGTGGGTCTGAGGCATGAACCTGGCAGAACCAATGAATGTAGTTCATTCAAGCACTTTCCATGGAAATAGTTATAAAGCCGTAAGCGACTTGCCACATCCCACCTGTGAGAGACAGATTGGATGATTGAAAATAATCCTTCTCGAACAAGGAGACGTTTTTGAAACCTGTCAAGACTGGAAAGCAGGACTAGGCAGCGCCTGCCGAAAAGTATTGCTTCTTTCCCGGTAAACTGACATCTGACAGTTTAAAGAAGACTTTAAAAGTATGAGGATGGGCTGAAATGTTTATAGGCTGACTATGAAGGAGAGATGTTAGTGCTATGACATCTTGCATGCATTAATTTCAATTCTTCTTATTAACAAGTGCATTGTTTCTTTCCAGATATGAGGGTGGGCTGAAAAGTTTATAGGCTGACTATGAAGGAGAGATGTTTGTGCTATGATATCTTGCATGCATTAATTTCAATTCTTCTTATTAACAACTGCATTGTTTCTTTTTTGATATGAGGAGGGCTGAAAAAGTTTATAGGCTGACTATGAAGGAAGATGTTAGAGCTATGACATCTTGCATGCATTAATTTCAATTCTTCTTATTAATAACTGCATTGTTTCTTTCTAGGATGAGGGTGGCTGAAAAGTTTATAGGCTGACTATGAAGGATGTTAGAGCTATGACATCTTGCATGCATTAATTTCAATTCTTCTTATTAACAACTGCATTGTTTCTTTTTCAGATATGAGGGTGGGCTGAAAAGTTTATAGGCTGACTATGAAGGAGAGATGTTAGTGCTATGACATCTTGCATGCATTAATTTCAATTCTTCTTATTAACAACTGCATTGTTTCTTTCTAGATATGAGGGTGGGCTGAAAAGTTTATAGGCTGACTATGAAGGAGAGATGTTAGTGCTATGACATCTTGCATGCATTAATTTCAATTCTTCTTATTAACAACTGCATTGTTTCTTTCCAGATATGAGGGTGGGCTGAAAAGTTTATAGGCTGACTATGAAGGAGAGATGTTAGTGCTATGACATCTTGCATGCATTAATTTCAATTCTTCTTATTAACAACTGCATTGTTTCTTTCAGATATCAGGGTGGGCTGAAAAGTTTATAGGCTGACTATGAAGGAGATGTTAGTGCTATGACATCTTGCATGCATTAATTTCAATTCTTCTTATTAACAACTGCATTGTTTCTTTCTAGATATGAGGGTGGGCTGAAAAAGTTTATAGGGCTGACTATGAAGGAGAGATGTTAGTGCTATGACATCTTGCATGCATTAATTTCAATTCTTCTTATTAACAACTGCATTGTTTCTTTCTAGATATGAGGGTGGGCTGAAAAGTTTATAGGCTGACTATGAAGGAGAGATGTTAGTGCTATGACATCTTGCATGCATTAATTTCAATTCTTCTTATTAACAACTGCATTGTTTCTTTCCAGATATGAGGTGGGCTGAAAAAAACAAATAGGCTGACTATGAAGGAGAGATGTTAGTGCTATGACATCTTGCATGCATTAATTTCAATTCTTCTTATTAACAACTGCATTGTTTCTTTCTAGATATGAGGGTGGGCTGAAAAGTTTATAGGCTGACTATGAAGGAGAGATGTTAGTGCTATGACATCTTGCATGCATTAATTTCAATTCTTCTTATTAAAAACTGCATTGTTTCTTTCTAGGTACGAGGATGGGCTGAAAGGTTCATAGGCTGACTATGAAGTGATGCTTGTGTTGTGAAATCTTGCAGGCATTTAGCTCAACTGTCTTGTTTATAACTGTATTGTTTCTTTCTACATATCTCATGGCTGCCAGTCAGTTTGTTAATGACAATTCTTTTTACATACGAAAAAGCCAACCAACAATATCGAAACACAATAAGTGTGTTTGATCATAAATAATTGTTACCAATATTGCAATTAAATAAATTTAAATTATAGATGTTTATTGTCCATTTTTTTTCAGTGATGGTACAGTTGATGAAAATAAATGCCATGATTTTGTTGGTCAGTAGAATTCATTTTTTTTAAAATTCTGAGCATAAAACTTGCATTAACCCAATCACAGCTGTAAACTTGCAACAGATTTTAATCTCTACTCTAGCTAATTAGCCTAACATTGTGCCTTTTTTTTAATCATTTTATCACAAGTAAGGTAATAAAGTCACTAAGATCCAAGGGGTTACTGACTGTGAGAGAATATGAGGAAAAAATATTACTAAAGAGAGAGATAACAATAAAAGAATAGAAATCAAGAAGACAGTAGATAATGGTTGACATTGCACTTGAATTTTTGATGATCAAACTGTTATATTCCGTATTTAGATGCGTGGGCGATGTGAAAACAATGTGGGCGAAATACTGCGTTTGGTTGCAAACAATGAAATTCAGAATTGAAAGAACAAGAAAGACTGTAGATATATTTTATAGTCTTTTTAGTGAGGAAAATAAGAACAAGTAAAAGGTTCGTGTTTAAGAAGTTGAATGTCTATGGTAGTAGCAAGTAAAGTTCGTGGAGTTAACTTGACTTATGGAAGGGGAAAGGTACCCTTTGACAAAGTGTCGGATGAGAGTTCATTAGCAGCAGCAGTCACATGCTTCGTTCGTCGCCAGGCCAGTGTGTCAGGAGCGAGCGACGTGACCCTTCTGCCTCTGCCGTTCAATGGCACTCCTTTGACTTTCCCGTGTTGAACTTATACACGCCTATCGGCTCCAAATGGCAATTTTTGACTAAAGAGGAGACGGTCCGATTGGTTGATTTAATTCTTTTTTTTTTTTTTTTTTTATCCCAAATGGAAGTATCTTATCGAGCCTATGCGTGGACGTGCAGTTTTCATTTCGAAACGGGGACTTGTGATGGTAACTTCCGTTTATCGAAGCAGGGCAAGATCTCATCTTGTAACAAACCTGACTGTGAAGCAAGAAGCCAGAAGAGAGTTCCACAATCAAGAAGTGCGATAGAAGAAACTGTTAGCATAGCATTTACTGTTACGGTGAGCCATTTCAACTTTAATCTAGTCACTAATCTAGCACTGTGCTTAAAGTCTAGGTACCATAGGGGAAATTTCATCAGAACAATTACTATGAAAGTATTTATAGAAAATGTACATGGAATATATATTGGTGTAAAAGTGACTAAAGCTGAGATGCCAGGTCAGGGCTAATAATATTGCAGATTCTTTTTTTTTTTATTGCATTAAGAATCTCTAAATGTATAGCAGGAGCACCTGACCATAAGTGGCAGCAATAGTCAAAGCAAGGATGAACGATAGACATAGAAATATGTAAGATAGATTTGGGTGAAAAAAATTGTCTGGCCCGAAATAGGGAACCAACTTTCCTAGGAGCAGACCTAGCAGATGATTCAATATAATCTTTCTACTTCATATTAGTGGGAAACAAGTGTGAGAGAAGAAACTGTCAGCATAGAACTTACAGCTGCATCGAGCCATTTCAACTGCAAAATGACGAGAACTTGTCACCAACCTCTGTACTGAGCTAAAATTCATAAAGTCTAGGTACCATAGAGGAACGTTCATTAGAAAAATTAGACAAGTTGCCATCCAAGGCTCGAGAACCTCATCTGTCCTGCTATTTACCCATAGCAGGGTGGATAAGAAGAGGATTCATACCTTTTCCAAGGGTAATAGCATGTAAGTGAATGTAATGGATTCGACTGAATTGAACTTTTTAAGATATCTGATTCCTCAATCCGAGCAGCTATCACTACTCAGTCGTAATTGATCTAGCAAGAATAGCTTGCTAACCATTACACCACGTCAAGATTCACAATGTAGCTGAGATGTGGCACAAGGCCGAAAAGGTGGGGCACTCAGTGAGGATCGAACACGCTAAAAAACATGTGCCATGCGTGATACACGCGTAGGTGATCATGTATCCCTAGATACATGACTGGCGAGGTAGATTTTTTTCCCGCAGTAGGTTGCCATTTCTTCCTACGGTAGACTATTTGCCATCCAAGGCTATAGAACCCGGTCTGTCCTGCTATTTACCCACAGTCAGTCAGTAATGTGCCATGCGTGATACATGCTTAGACGATTATGTATCTTTCGATACATGACTGACGAGGCAGATTTTTTTCCTGCAGTAGGTTGCCATTTCTTTCTTTTTTTAGAACCAGTTGCCATCCATATTATAGAACCCAAGTCTGTCCTGCTATTTACCCATAGAGGAATGAACAGACAAGTGTGTGGAAATTGTTACAAAATGAGGAATAGATATTGAAGTGTATTTAACTAATTTAATACACCTTTATATGGGCATCATTAGTTGCAGGAAGCATATCAAGATGGTACTCGATTTCTTGCCATGTTCCTTGTAGTATAGTTTCATCAGTGGTGACAATGGTATCAGTGATGTCCTGTACCTTTGTTCAATATACAATATCTTTAAGATAGCCCCATAGAAATAAGTCCAGGGATTGGTATCTTTATATTTTTTAAAGACTTTAAAGACAACCTGTATACAGTTTGTAGATGATGAAATGTTTTGTTGGTAATTTTCTTTTGAAATGTATTGTTAATTTTACTACAAAAATCTAATGTTGGTAATTTTCTATAAATTGTTACACAAATGAGGAATAAATATTGAATTTTTTTCATCTATTCCAGTCTGTTCCTATTATCTATCTATCTATCTATCTATCTATCTATCTATCTATCCTAGCCTCTTCATTATTTATCTATCAATCATTTGATCTAGCTCAGTCTGTTCATTATCTATCTATCTATCTATCTATCTATCTATCTATCTATCTATCTATCTATCTATCTATCTATCTCAGTCTCTTCCATTATCTATCTATATCTATCTATCTCTATCTATCTATCTATCTATCTATCTATCCTATCTATCTCTTTCATTATTTATCTATCTATCATTTGATCTATTTCAATCTGTTCATTATCTATCTATCTATTCATTATCTATCTATCTATCTATCTATCTATCTATCTCTTCTATCTTATCTATTCATCTATCTATCTATCTATCTATCTATCTATCTATCTATCTATCTATCTTCATTATTTATCTATCAATCATTTTTCTATCAGTCTATTATTATCTATCTATCTATCTATCTATCTATCTATCTATCTATCTATCTATCTATCTCTATCTCCAACTCAATTTTCATCTATTTATCTATCTGTATCTATCTATCTATCTATCTATTCTATCTATCTATCTATCTATCCTATCAAATCATTATTTATCTATCAATCATTTTCTATCTCATCTGTTCATTATTCATCTATCTATCTATCTATCTATCTATCTATCTATCTATCTATCTCAGTCTCTTCATATCTATCTATCTATCTATCTATCTATCTATCTATCTATCTATCTATCTATCCTATCTATCTTCATCTATCTATCTATCAATCTTTTGATCTATTTCATCTATTTATCTATCTATCTATCTATCTATCTATCTATCTATCTATCTATCTATCTATCTATCTATCTATCTATCTATCTATCTATCTATCTATCTATCTATCTATCTATCTATCTATCTATCTATCCTATATCTATCATTATTTATCTATCTATCATTTATCTATCTATCTCATCTATCTATCTATCTATCTATCTATCTATCTATCTATCTATCTATCTATTATCTATCTATCTATCTCTATCTCTTCTTATCTATCTATCTATCTATCTATCTATCTATCTATCTATCTATCTATCTATCTCTCTATCTATATCTATTCATTATTATCTATCATCATCTGATCTAGTCTCAGTCTGTTCATTATCTATCTATCTATCTATCTATCTATCTATCTATCTATCTATCTATCTATCTC
Organism: Acanthosepion pharaonis; assembly: GCA_903632075.3. Taxonomy (NCBI): domain Eukaryota; kingdom Metazoa; phylum Mollusca; class Cephalopoda; order Sepiida; family Sepiidae; genus Acanthosepion; species Acanthosepion pharaonis. The sequence goes on along the minus strand of CAHIKZ030002705.1, from coordinate 100,347 downwards.
ATCTCTCATCATTTTCTATTATTATTATCTATCTATCTATCTATCTCAATTTCCTTCTATTATAAATTTATGTCCTATCTATCTATAATTTAAAAAAAATTATTACAAAAGCAAATGAACAGACAAATATATAAAATATCTTACATCTATGAGGAGCAATATATCTGAAGTAATTTCTTAACTAATTTAATCCATCTATAAATGGTCACTATTAATTTCAAAAGTACATCTATCAAAGACGGTACTTGATTTCTTGCCATATTTGCTGTAGCATAGCCTCATCAATGGTGTCAATGGTATCAGTGATCTTTTTGCTTTAAAACAATGATGTCCTTTGTTTGATAGACAATATCTTTAACATAACCCCATAGAAAGAAATCCAGGGGAGTGATATCTATTAATCAGGTGGTCAGGGAAAATATGATCTTTCAATTCAAAGTCGGGAAATATTAAAATAATAGATAACTACTGAGTACATTAAACAAATCTGCTTAATTCTTATCTGTATATCTTTCTACCTATCTCACTCTCTTCAATTCTAAAATGCATTTTAACTTTTCATCATCATTTTTTTCTTAGTCTCTTCCCCACCCCTGATTTTAGTCTATTTTATATCTGTCCCTGATTCAATTATTATTTCACAATTTAACTTTGTATTTTCCAGAATTGGCAAAACCTTTACCAGTGACTTTCCATAGAGGTAATTATTTCCAATAATATACATATATATGTATATTTGTGTATTTACTTGTCAGCTGTCTATATACCACATAACACCCTTGAGCGCTTAGCCTTGAGATCGATATGTTTTAGTGGACTCAGCAATTTTCAATCTGCTTGTCTGAATCATCTTCAAGAAGTGAGAAACAAAACTAAAATTTCAATCTCTAACAGTGATCTCATCTCACAGTCCTCATTCTTCTCCATATGTGGCCTCCTTTGTAAATCACTAGCGGGACAAAAAAAATGTTAAGATTATCGCACAAAAATTTCATGACTGAATCAATTAAGCTGTCAGATCCTCATACATCAAAACCATTCGGAGAGTCCATTATTATTATTAATATTTATTTGTGTATTTAGGTAGCAATTTCTTTCATGCACATTTCATTGAATATTCAAAGACAAGGTGCTTTTTTATTTAGTTTTTTATACAATTTCTCATGCAATCTAATAAATTTTTTCTTTTCAGATGCAAAAAAAGGCTAAAAATAATGGAAGCCTTATCAATAAAAACAAAAAAAAGCACTTAATTTTATAATATCTTTGAACATGGACACAATAAATTTTTAGTTTGAGTTTTTTAAAAAATGAAAACATTTTATAAAACCTACATGCAACCAACTATTTTTTTTTTAATTACCAGTTGTTTTTTATTTAATCCTTGAAAATGGCTCAGGGTATAGCAGAAAGTGGTCGGATAAAAAGAAAATTCAGACAGTTTTTATATAATTTATGATCTGAAAAGAAAAACATTATTAGATCGAATGACAAATTGTATAAAAAAACTTAATAAAACATCACCTTGTCTATCGTATTCAATGAAATGTATTTATATATATATATATATATATATATATATATATATATATATATTTATATGTAATGTGTTTAATTATTTCTATTTGAGAAATTGTATAAAATATATGTTTAAAATATAATTGTATAAAATATATATATAAAATATATATATATAATTGTATATAATATATATATATATAAAATATATATATTAATAAAAATATAAATAATTGTATAAAATATATATATAAAATATACACACACACACACACATATATATGTATTATTATATCAGATATGAGAAATTGTATAAAATATATATATATATAAATTATAAAAGATATAAAATATATATATAAAATATATATATATATAATTGTATAAAATATATATATAAAAAATAATACACACAGACACACACCACACACACACAACACATATATATATATATATATATATATATATATATATATATATATATAGTGAGATTGATATTTCATATATGGAAGTTATATATAAGAAAAATTATTTAGGAATCGAAGATCCAATGTTTTATTCCAGTCGAATAACCAATTTCTTCATATATTTTTATTAATTCCCTCCAAAGGTTCTGAATAATCATCTTCTCCCTTAGCTCATTGACAAATATAGTTTTTTCATTTTTTTTTAGCCTTGGATTTTATTTTTTAATCTAAAAGAAGGACAACACTGAATTAATTTAAAAGGTATATATATTTAATTGGGGACCTTAAAAAAATTCAACATTTAGGTCTATATAATATTAAAAAATTTTAAACATTTAAATTTTTTTTTTTCCTGGCATAAATTCACCACTATAATCAAATAAAAATGTGAAAAATTGTTTGACTTTTTTTTTCCTTTTTAAAACATCTTCTTGACCCTTTTCATGAAATTAAAATTCATGAGAGATTTATATACATATATATATATATATATATATATATATATATTATTAAAGTTTTTTTTTTTAATTGTAAAAAAAAAAATAATAGCAAAAAAATCGTATTTATATGAAAGTATATATATATATATATATATATATATGAAATATTTATTCAATATTATATTTGTTTTTACAAATTTTTCTTTTTTAAAATATCCCTTATTTAGTTTATTCCATATATATATATATATATATATATATATATATATATATATATATATTAATAAAATAGACCACTTTAAGGTAAAATTACAATAATTTATTTCACCAAAATCCTTTTTAAAAACTCCGGATCATCAATCTAACAATTCCAACAATGATATGAAATATATGGGATTAGAAATTGATGGGTAGTGTAATTTTTGTTCATTTATTCACATATTGTCATAGATTGTTGTTAAAAGATAATTAGAGTATAGGAGGGTTAATTTATATCTCTCTTATATGGTATGCTTTTTGTTGGGGTAGGAGGATAAATTTACCATTATTGACCTATTTAGATGGTTAAATTTTTACGGAAATGATATATATGAATGGAAGGTACATTGGGGGAAAAAAAAAATTATGTAAACCTTCAAAGAGAAATATATCTTTTACTAAACAAACAATATTTTATATTTAAACAGAGGAACTTTTTTGATATTTAATCTTTGAGGCTTTTTATTTTAATAAAATTATAAATTTAAAAGATAGATTTTAATGCTTGATAGAAATTTAGATGTCTATTATCATAATTTCTTAAATATATATATATATTAAAATAAATAAAAAATTGAATAATAATAATGTTATTTTTTATTTTTTTATTATAGTATTCCATTTATTTTTATATATATATATATATATATATATAATTTAAAAAATAAATTTAAAAATTAAATATTTTTTTATTTTTTTTTTTTTTTTTCTTTTTCCATATATATTGATATATATATAATTTCTTCAATAAATAAAAATAAAAATAAAAATAAATATATATAAATTTTTTTTATATATATATATATATATATATATATATATATATATATTTTATATATATAATGGACTTAAAAACATTTGATATCAAATTATGTATTGGGTTTTGAATGTTCTTCCTTTTTTCCAATTAAAATAATGCATATAGTAAATATAATATAAATTTTAAAGACAACTATTTTTGTATATTTAAGAATCTATATTCTGGGTTTTTTTTTTTTAAATTTTAATTGACTTTAAAAAATTATTTAAATTAACTTATATTTGAATATGTGGTTTAATGGTTATGAAAGTTTAAATTTTAAATTGATAGACCATATAGAAGTTTGGTTTTTCAATATATATCCTATATATAATGTTTATATATATTAAAATGTATGTGTAAAAAAACAATCTAAAATAAATAGTTTTTATATATTTTTCTATTCAAATATTCTCAAGGCCAAAAATATTAAGGATTATTTATATAATATATATATATATATATATATATATATATATATATAATATATTATTTATTTAAAAATATGATTCCAACACGCTACATAAGAGTTCTCATGTTTCAAAAACAAGAGCCAAAAACTTCAATATAATTATTTGAATTAAATTGAATTAAAGTAAGCTCTGTTCCATCTTCAAACGAAATTTTTTTTGAATAACTTATTTTTCTGAATTTACGTGTTTTAATAAGCATATTCATTATTGAAATCAAAATTTCTATGGTAACGGCTAGAGCAATTGTTTAAAAAAAAAAAATATGTAAATTGTTAATAATTTGTATCAATATCTCAGTTACATTCACAGATGTCAAGTCAGGGTAAGGTTAAATTGTCTAAATTTAAAACGGAAGATGACATCGCCTAGTCTGGTTTATGTTTATGGATTTTTTTTTTTTTTTTTTTTTTTTTTTTTTCTTTTTTTGGTTTTGTTTTATATAAAAAAAAATCGTAAATCGCTAACATTTGTTTTTTTTGATTTCATAAAATTATCTTTTTTTTTTTTTTTTTTTTTTTTATTTATTAGGACTATGGAATTTGAGAAAAATTATTTTATTGTTTGTTTGTTTTTATTCATAATTATTCAATGCAAAAATTTGATGATGTCGTTAAAAAAAAAAAAAATTAACTCATGTCTATTGTTTAATAGATTTTTATTATTTAGAAACTTAATAATGTGTAGTTTTTCATTCTAGGCATTTATACATGAATATTATATAATATATTTATATCTTATAACTTTTTTAAAATTTTTTTACCCAAACATAAAAAAAATGCTTTTAAGTTTTTATAAAAATTTTTTATCCAACATTAAATTTTTTTTTTTTTTCAGGTTTTTGACTCAAATAAATATTTTAAAAACATAATAAAAACCAGCTATTTTGGAAATATATATTGATATGACATATGACCTGAGATTGAAATTTAACTTATATGTCATCAGATGTCAATATAAATTTCTGATAAAAAAAATTTTTTATGTTATTTTATTTATTTATATATAAAAATTAAAAAAAATGAAATGTTGTTTAAAAAATTATTTTCAAAATTTTTGACATCTGTTCAAAAAAGCATTCCAACAAAGAAACAAAATCACATTGGATATAGGCGTTTTAAATCCAAACAGGAATGGCTTGTGTGAATAATGTACCCATTAAGGCATGGAGAACTGATTAAAAAAAAAAAAAAATCCAAATAAAAGGGCAAAATGACATCCATTAAACATGGCACGTGGAACTGTAAAATTAACTTTTCCCAGTGAAAATTTTTTTTTCCAAATTCCCCAAAAACATTCCATCCACCTGAAGAAAAATGGATATATATAATTCAAATGTTAGCTAATGAATTTGGTTTGACCCAATGAAAAGGACAATTTTAATAGAATAATGTAAAAAAATGTGTTTTACCAAAATCCCAGTTTGTTTTCAATTTTGGTGTTATTAACAATCCTATCCAAAAGTTATTTAAATAATTAAAAATGACCCAAGGGGACTTTGGTTTTTTTTTTTTTAAATTTATTTTTGTGAAAAAAATAAGCAGGATTTTATATTTTATGTATGTGTATTTTTGCATTTTGATATAACATTATAAATAGAGAAATTTACTGGTTTGCATAGGGAAGGCTTTAACTGTTAATATGACTACTACTTCATGTTAGATTAAAAAACATAAAAGTTTAATGCAAGAAAAAAAAAAAAACACACATATAAATATATATATATATATATATATATATATATATTTTTTAAAAAAAAACATCATGACTAACAAAATTGTTCCATATGTAATAAATTTATTTCACTGTTGTAGCCCTTTTTAAATTACTTTTAAAATGATGATTTTAACATTTTTTTTAAAAAATAAAAATGAAAAATGAAATTTATATTTTTTTTTTTTATTTATGATTATTTATTGTTAGACTGAAAAAATTATATATATATATATATATATATATATATTTCATTTTTAAATTTTTTTTTTCATTTTTTTTTTTTAGGCTGATGGATCAATTTTGTGATAAACCAGGTTCAGATTTATTAATTTTCTTTTTTTTTTTTTAAAATTTGAGATTCATTTTTGCTAATTTTGATTGGTAACTTTTCAGAGAATAAAATTACAAAAAATTAAAATTATTATTTTATTTGCAGATGGTGTTATAAAAATGGATAATGGCTCTGCATTTAAAAATAAAAAGCAGAAAAAAATTATATCTAATTTGTTATAAAATTATGCTAAATACACTTGAAAAATGCATTTTCCATTTTTTTTGTTATTTCAGCTTTTTTATCAAACAGTTGTTACAGACATTATCCCTTTTTTTTTTTTAAGTTGGTTTTTATCAATTTATATTACCTATTTTTTTTTTAATGCATTTTTTTAAATATATTCCAATTTATTTTTTTTTATTTTTTTTTTTTAATATCTAGTTTTCATTTTAGGTGTTTTTTTATTTATTTTTTTTTTTAGGATTTGAAAACTTGGTTTTTTTTTAACAATTTTGAATTGTTTTTGTTTTCACCTTTGCACATCATAATTTTTGAGCACATATGAAAAAAAATTTTTCAAAAATGTCATCCATCTGAATACATGAACAATCCAAATTTTGAAACTCCCAACAGGTTGTTTTTTGAACAGTGGCGTAGCTAGAGTAAACGTCACCTGGGGCGGTCCGCTCAAATGTCACCCCAATGACCCCGATTCACCCTATGCTGAATGGTTAGCTGTAGCTAAATTTTCATACATGCTCTACCTCTACTTTACTCTACTGACCGGTACGTTACTGTTTACATGTATGATCCAAGACAAAATCCAATACCACAAAATAATCAGTTCAAATCAAAAGATTTTTAAAATGCAACTGTTCACTTTCAGAACAACTAAATACAAAACACGGCAATACACAAAAAGAATGACATTCGATACTATGGTCTTAGAATGAATGTTTTCTTGTTTTCATTTTGGCAAACTTGTCAATGACATCAAAAAATCTGTTTGTCTTGTAAGCTCGTTTTCAATGGACAGCACAGCCAGATCCGACAGTCTCGACTGGCTCATGGTTGACGTAATTTTCTGTTGCTAATTTTCCGGTGTCCAATTTTCCGTTGCATCATTTTCTGGGTACCATTTAATTATCAATGATGTTTGAAAGTATTTTTCTTGACAAAAATGTTCTATTTAATTTTTAAGCATTTTTCGAACATTGTAAATCAACTGCATTCTTTTAAAAAAATTACCTAGAGAATTTTTGCAAAGTTTATTTTTTTTTTTTTTTATACAAGTAAAATAAATTTACATCGTATTTTGATGTTATTATGATTTTAGTTTTAGTGATAATTTAAAAACAATAAATATTTATCATTAGTACCAATAATGGAAAATTAAGTTAAAATTTTAAAAGAATTGTTTTTTACAATCGGAAAATAGGCAAACAAACATTTTTCCGGATACTAAAAAATATGCCAATTTGATTTTAAAAAAACCTTCTGTTTTTCAATACTCAGATTAGATTATTTTTATAAATTATTCAAATCATAACATGTCTCTTTTGTTGGGGTGACATTGTAAACCCAACAAAGTGTGCTGGCCCCATTAGTCCGTCTCAAACTATCTAATATGATGGACCAGCATTTTTTTTTCTCAATGTGTTATGTAACTGTAATATTTCGTGGTAATATTAATTTATACTGGAAATAATATATATAATAAATATGAAATGGACAAAGTCCGACAATTATTTTAAGACATTTTTTTATGTTTATACGTCCTTTTTATAGATACAAATATTTAAGTAAATGCTCTGTTTTATAATAAACAGTATTAATGACATTTACCGGCCTGAATGTCCGAGAAATTTTCATAGAAAATATTCGTCCTCCGACAGGAATCAAACCAGTATCCTATACGGAACCGTCATGTAGCCTGACGTGCCTTTAACCGATTTGGCCACAAAGGAGTATTCCGTTAGCAAGGTCGAATTTACAGACCTTTAAACTTCAATCTTCCATGAATCTCTCACGTACATTCATATCTGCTCATGACGTATCCAAATGTAAACAAATGACGTCACACATTATGAAATGGACAAAGTCCGACAATTATTTTAAGACATTTTTTATGTTTATACGTCTTTTTTATAGATACAAATATTTAAGTAAATGCTCTGTTTTATAATAAACAGTATGAATGACATTTACTGGCCTGAATGTCCAAGAAATTTTTGTAGAAGTGTGACAGAAAAAACTGTTAGCATAGAACTTATGGTTAAATATCTAGCCATTTCATCTGGAAACTGATGAGACCTTTCTGGCAATCTAGTACTGCACTTAAATTTAATAGAGTTAAATAAAAAAAATTTAAGAACAACATAATAACATGAAAAAATTTTTAGAAAAGTCCAAAATCGTTAGTGTACATTTTATATCCCTATGTATATCAAACATATCCAAAATATTTAAGTTCTTTTAAACATAAAAATTTTCATGCCTCCAATTTGTTTGCATCTTATGCCATTCCATGGAAATTTTTTTTGCAATTTATTTAAAAAAAAAGAAACATAGCTAAAAACAACAAAGATAAGGATAACTTGTTGAATATTAACACCACATCCCAAAATTTAAAAAAATAAATATTTTATCTATATATTATTTTTTATCTTTTATATTTCTTTCATGAGGTATTATTTTATAAATTATTATTTACATTAAAAACTATTGTGACGTTATGATTGTTGACCATATTTTCAATCAAAATGTTTTTCCAAAAACTTTCTGTCTATTTCTGATTTCTGAGATGAGGTATTATAAAAAAATATTTAAATTTATATTCAATTGTCCTCATCTTTGTTTGCTATTTTTATTAAATGTTTTTTCCCTTCAGTATCTGTCTATATTTTGAGATAAAATTATTATGTAATATATTTACATTAATTTTTTTCTATTGTCCTCATCTTTGTTACCATATTTATTAAAATGTTTTGAAATATTTGTTTCAGTATCTGTCTATATTTCTGCAATGAGGTATTTTGTAATATTTTTATATTATTCGACTATTGTCCTCATTTTTCTATTATTCATTACAATTTTTAACCCTTTAGTATCTGTCTATATTTCTGAGAAAGGAAATCAATTAAACTAAATTAATTTTCAATATTTAAATAAATATAAAATAAAATTTTACTATTAAAATATTTTATATTTAAAAGGATGCTCTTTTTTAAAGAAATAACAAATAAAAAGTTACTGAACCCTTTTTTGTTTTTGGCTAAATTCATTTTCTATTCCATAAAATTTTTATTTTATGGATGTTAAAATTTCAATTAATTCTTTTTAATTCCTATGGTTCAAAATAAAAACATTTATTTCCAAATTAATTGAAAATAAAGATTTTTAGTTCAATACCTTTATTAAGGCATTGGAGAACTTTCAAAACAATTAACAAGATAACTGATAACTGACAAAGGATTAGACATATGTTTGTGGAAATAGAATCTCTTAAAATCAGTGAACAAAAAATTAAAGGGTTCAGTTTGACATATCCAATAAACTGAAAATCATTTAATTTCCATATACATAAATACCTTTACGTTCAAAATTTTTAAATAATGTTGCAACAAAGATGATGATTGTCTGAACAATGTAAATAATGTATATTATTTTTTTTTTTTTTCAAACCAGGATTTTATTAAATTTTAAAAAATTATAATAATGAATCATTGGAGTATTTCACTTTTAAATTTTCATGGATCTGCTCAAAAGATGAGAATCTGTGATGATACATCGACGTCCAGATGTCCAGATGGGGTCCAGTTCAGGAAAGGATATTTTAAGAAGTTTCATCATGAAAAAAGTCTTCAAAAAGATGGTGTCCATAGCAAATAAAAAATTGAAAAAAAAAAAATGCATCTTAGATAGCAAATGTATTTCAGTCATATTTATCATTTAATGCCTTTTCTGGTTTTTCACACAAAAAATAAAATTAAAGCAAGAATATATATATATATAGGGTCTATATATATATTTTTTTTGATTTTATAAAAATTTACCTATGATATTTTTCTAACTGTTTACAAAAAATGCATGTTTTTTTAACCTTTTCAAAAAACGGTAATCATGAATATTAAAATTTCATACCTATTTCTGCATAAAAAATGATCATAAAATAAATAATGAAAATATAAGCAACATGTTATTAATTTATATATAGGGTGTCCCAATAACTTGGAATGATTTTAAATCTGAATGAAGTTTAAGTGTGTGTGTGTTATCAGATGTTTATGCATTTCTATAGTTTTCACCTGAATTCGATGAAATTTTTTTTTTGTTTGATAGATAATTCTTCAGTGCCGCTTTTGAGTCCAAAGGGAGATAACAAATGAATGCTACTGTTGAAAACTGTGATAACAGGGCATGCCTTTCTTTTTTATTAAAACACTTTCATTCAAAATATAAGTAACTGATATAGAAAATGTTATTATTTGTAAATAATAATTGAAGTTCAAATTTGTATTTGTTTCTGTTAATATGTTTGATATTTTAAACAATATCAATCTATCGAAGAAGAAATATACATAGAATAATAAACCTCCAATATCCTTATTATTCCATCTACAATACAAAGAAAACCACATACAAAGTATAGCACCACAAAAAAAAAATTTAAAATTATTTTTCAACATATAAACATATATATATATTATTTGAAATTATTTCTAGATTTAAAAAATATTTTTTTTTCGTTTCACAGTTCTAACCATGTTTCAAAATGGAAAAAAAAAAAATTTTAAATTTTAAAAATTAAAAAAAAGATATTAAAATCTATTTCATCCTTCAAGAAATTATTTGGATAATTTCTTAAAATTACTTTCATTTTTAAAACACAGCAAAATTTATAATTGTGTTTAAAACCCAGTAATTTTAAAATTTATTGCCAAAATCCGTTTGATGATGAAAAAGAACTAATGTTTTAAAAATTAAAAATTAAATTGATTTTAAGGAAGCATTTTTAAAATGGTTAAAATTGTGGAGTAAAAAAACATATTTTAAATCAATTAATTATAAATTTTAATGTATATTGTAAATTTACATTGAACACTATTTTGTAATAAAAATATTTAAAAGAAAACTATGATTATATATCTTACTGTTTTTTTTTTATATTTATATATATATATATATATATATATATATATATATATAATTATTTATTCGAAAATTATAACAAATATGTTATAAAATCACTACAAAAATAGCCATTTTGTTTCAACACTTCTGGTGTCTTATCAAGTGATAATGATGTTGAATGTAGAATAAAAAAGGTTTTAAAAGGTTCAAATCAATCAAACACCCCTCGCTAGGGGAAACACTGTTACATAAGCTGGAATGACCAATCAAAAATACAAAAATATGAGAATTCAAAAAAACTTGACAACGAACTAATTTATAATAATTATTTAATGCCTTAATGTTTGGGTTTATACTAGAATAGAATTTATTCTAACTAATAAATATTAAATTATAACAAAACTTGAATTTAGAAATTAAAAATTTCCATTTTAAAATTTAAATTTAAACTATATTATGTTTAAAATTATAAAATTACTGAGGAAAAAAAAAAAAATACATATGTTATTTTATTTAATTTGTTTTTATTGAAATTAAGTTGGAATAAATATTAAGATCAAATATATATATATATATATATATATATATATATATATAGAAAATATTCAAATGCATACAAAATAATTTGGCAAATGTTTATTACTGCTTCATAAACTAATTTTATATTTTGTTTCTTCAACATTGTGTAATGGTTAGCAAACTTGTCTTGCTAGATCACATTATGACTGAGTAGTGAGTTTGTTCCTCACTGAGTGCCTCGTATTTTTGAACTTGGGCCATATCTAAGCTATGCTTAGAAAATTATTTTTGGGCACTTCAACGTAGTGTAATGGTTAACAAATTTTGCCTCAAATAAACAACTATGACTGAGTAGTGATTTTGATTTGCACCATAATTTTGACCTTGTGTCACATCTAAACTACACTTAGAAAATCACTTTAAATTTCTTATAAGTGGTGTAATGGTTAGGGAAGCCTATATCTTATAGAACAATTAATTTAACAATATCTATCTATCAAAGAAGAACAAATGTGCATAGAAATTATTATTATCTCATCCACAATACAAATAGAAAAACATACAAAATATGGCAACATAAAAAAAGAGGACAATATTATTAGCTTCAATAACAAATATATATATATATATTTAGTTGGATTGATGTGAGTTTGTGACCCTGGGTTTCACGCTTTTGCGATCGTCAGACAAACTGATTAATTTTTTTTTAAATTTGGGTTTATGTAGATTGGTGTATTGGTGTTATTATGGGAGTGGGGAATCGTCATTTATGGATGTCATTGTGCTAACGCAAACATAGATGCATGTCCAATACACCCGATGAGGTACGCAGAAACACACACATACACACCTATACTTCGGGACTCATACATATATAAACATATGTGGACAGTTTCGGATTTGACATATGTATGTATATGGTGGTGTTGTGTCTATACATATGCATTTGTATGTTGAAATTCAAAGATTGGAAGTGTAGCGAAAATTTCTCGTGAATGTATACATGTTAAAAATAGAGTCATTGGTAATCAGGCTCAAAAAAAATTCAAAATGTCAACATTGCCAACTCTTGGAGTAGTGGATGGTGGCTTGGATTGAGAAAACAGAGAGCCGAGCTCAAATTCCAATCAAATCCATTACATTCACTTACATGATAATACCCTTGGGAAAGGTATGAAAAATTTCTCCCCAATTGGTATGGTTAGACTGGGTTTTATAGCCTTTGATAAATTTTAATAGTCTCACCGCAAAAAAAGAAATGGCAACCTATGATCAAAAAAAACTGCCTCGTCAGTCATATATCGATATATACATGATCGCCTAAGCGTGTATCACGCATGGCACATAACTGACTGACTGACTATTCCTCCTCTTCTGCTCTCTACCGTGTCCCTTCAGATGTTGAGGATCATGGCTCTCCACAACATCCTATCTTTGCAGATCTTACCAATTCTTTTTTCCAACGGAAAATATTAAAAATACAAGACTCTATAAATAAATGATGATTCATGATCCTTACTACATTCGCTCTCTGTTGTGTCCTTTCAGAAAGTTAAGGAACATGGCTCTCCACAACATCCTATCCTTTGTAGATCTTACCAATGCCCTTCCTATAGCCTTCTATAGCCTTGGATGGCAACTGGTCTACCACAGAAAGAAATGGCAACCTACTGCAGGAAAAAAATCTGCCTCGTCAGTCATATATCGATAAGCCTGTATGATGCATGGCACATAACTGACTGACTGACTATTCGTCTTCTTCTGCTCTTTACCGTGTCCCTTCAGACATTGAGGATCATGACTCTCCACAACATCCCTTACCCCCACCAAGCAGAAAACATTAAGTATACTAGAAAAACTTGATCAATTATGACTTATTACCCTAACTACATTTACTACAATCTTCTTCTCTTTGTCGTGTCCATTCAGAAAGATGACGATCATGGCACTCCATAATATCCTCGCCTTTGTAGATCTTAACAATGTAGATCTTATCCCTCCTTACGTGCTAATACCATTGGGAAAGGTATGAATCCTCTTCTCCCTCCAGCTATGGGTAAATAGCAGGATAGACCGGGATTTATAGCATTGGTTGGCAACTGGTTTGCTGCAGAAAGAAATGGCAACCTGCTGTGGGAAAAATATCTGCCTCGTCAGTCATGTATTTAAAAATACATGATCGCCTAAGCAGGTATCACGCATCGTACATAACTGACAGGGTATCAAATGAAGAGCTTCAGAAATTGTTATGTCGTTGTTGTACACATATAAAGAAAAACAAATCTAGTGTCGTTGACAAAACTAATCTGGCCGTTCCTCTGGAAAAGGACCTCGAATCGTTTGTGAACTGGGGCAGAAAAGAAAAAAAAAAGTGAAAACGAGAACTATTAAGTATGGGAAGCCGTTGGTATAAACCAATGGCTTCTGTCATGTGTGATGTCATGAGTGAATTTCACTTCCGTGTCTCGTGTACATGAGTTAGTCATTGCTTTGAAATTTTTCATGCAACAAAAACAGACTATCATTATTGTTTCATTTGTGTATTGTTTGATATATTGAAATTTAATTGTCATCTTTAATAATGGCTTATGTAAGCCGAATATATGGTGATTTCCTTTCGTCTTTCAATGATAATGTTATTAAGCTTATCAGACAATATGAAAGGAACTTATTTAAAATAAATAGACAAAAACTTGTCTATATTATTTAATATATATATATATATATATATATATATATCATAATGTTAATAATTCCAAAAAAAAACCCCCATTTCCCATATGTTTTCAATTAAATTTAAGTCTGGACTTCTTGCAGGCCATTCCAGAGTAGTTATATTTGCTTCATACATCCAATTTTTCACTGATTTGGCCACATGGATGCTGCAGTTATCTTGCTGCAAAAAAACAAATTAATTCCCATTTCTTTTCTATGAGTGGTAGGGCTCTCTTTTTTGTCTGTTCTCTGTAGCTCAAGCTATTTTGACGTCCTTTTAACCACTCGAGCCACAAGTTTCCATTCGTAAATACCATACCCCAAACCATGACTCCTCCTCCTCCCATCTGTCTCTTGTTGAGAATAACAGGTTCAACTTTTCTCGACCATGTACACCACCCGTCAGGTCCATCAAACTTAAAATGTTTTTTCATCAGTAAATATCACTTTCTTTCAATCGACATGGTTTGTTATCCATCTTTTCCGCTTCCCTAAACTTGCCTCCTTGTGTTTTCTTTTGTTAGTGTAATTCTTTTCTTGATTTTAACATACTTAAGTCCAATTTCGTGTATCTTTCTTTGTACAGTTCGAACACTGACGTCAAGTTCACACTTCTCCTTTACTTTCTTCGCTGTCACCTTTTCTCAAGATGATAACAACCTCGTAACACTCCTCTTCATTCTTCTTTCTGTTCTCTTGGAAATTGTTTTTTTTCCGTCCTCTCTTCTGCTCATAGTCTGTACTGAACTGTTGACTTCGGTAGCTTCATCTCAGCGGCGATCTTTCGGATGCTGAGCCCGTCTTCTCTCTTCTTTTGGACCAAACTAATGACTTGTTTTGAATGCATTCTTCAGGATTTTAATACGTTTTCACAGTGAATGGTAAAGATACTTAAATGTAATGGTCAGGGTGTTGCAGTGGGTCGAGAGGTGTGAGTGCCAATCGACCGTACAACTAAAAAAGGTGGACACAAAGGCAAGGAGATGGCAATAGCAAAGAAGGATGACAAACGCAGATGGTCCGTTGTAGACGATGGAAATTGTGTCTTTATTTGCGAATAGTGGATGGTAAGACGAGGTCGTTTGTTCGGGAACGGTATCCGGACGTTAACGGGCGCTGGATCAGGTCGTTGGACGTCGGTGGGCACAGGATTAGATCGTCAGGCGTCAGCGGGTGCTGGAATAGGTAGCGGGACGTCAGTAAAGCGCTGCAGGAGTGAGCTGGAGACTGCTGGAGTGAGATGGAAACTGCTGGTAGCTGCAGGAGTGAGCTGGAAACTAATGGAGTGAGCAGGAAGCTGCAGGCGTGAGCTGGAGACTGCTGGAAGCTGCAGGAGTGAGCTGGCGTCTCAGAGGGAAGGCTTTCAGAGATGAAGTGAGTGGAGCCTTGAAGAGTGGTGATCGAATGACTTTCGGAAGTTAGCCCTGAAAAGGACTGTTTGAACAACTGCTGCTACTGCTGCTGGGTCCCGTCAGCTGCTGCTGGGCTCGGTCGACTTGACTGGCGTGTCAAAGTCGCGATTCAGGAAGGCTCCCTGGCCGGCGATATTTACTTGACTCCCACGACGTCAAGGTGTGACACAAGGTCGTTTTTCGTGGGGTTACTTGACTCCCACGGGGTCAAGAAGTGACACATGATCGTTTTTCGTGGGAAACCCGAGCGTTTCCGCATAGGGTCACTGGTCAAAGATTGGTCATAACATGTCCAAGCTGATCCAAACTTAGTCAAGTTTTAGTCCAAATTTTGGTCATAACATGTCCAAGCTGGTCAAAGCTTAGTCAGGTTCTGGTCCAAGTTGGTCTTGGCTTGTCTTAGCAGGTCCTGATATGGTCCAAACTAGACTTTGCCATGGTCGCAACCCAACCCGAAGGCCGGCCTGCGGCCTGGCCGGCGGTATTTACTTAAATTACGGGGTCAAGATGTGACACAAGTTCGTTTTTTTGGGAAACCCGAGCGTTTCCGCATAACTCACTGGTCAAAGATTGGTCATATATTCGTCCAAGCTGGTCAAAGCTTAGTCAGGTTCTGGTCCACGTTGGTCTTGGTTTGTTTTATTAGGTCCTGATACGGTCCAAACTAGACTTTGCTATGGTCGCAACTTAGCCCGAAGGCCGGGCTGCGGCGTGGCCGCCTAAAAACCGCTGCGAAGTCTCGGGCATCTAGATATGACGGTTCATACAAGAGAAGCGGTGACGCTAAACAAGTAAATGAAGATAATTAATTTCGGGCCGTATTAATTACAGTCAAAAGTGTGTTCGGTGTTTGTTGACTGTCTTTTATTTTTGTTTAGTGGCGAAAATTGAGTTTTGTGGGTTTCTGTCAGTTCGAAAGGATGTCGTTGCTATTTTTAGCACACAAGGGTCGTGACCTTTCTCTACCGGCAGGCATATCCGGGGTTGTTTACGAAAAGGTAGGAGTGGTGGTTGGACTCACTGCGACAAGGGTACAATTTACCTGCAGAAAATTTGCATATTGTAGACGTTCGACGACTAAATCGTTAAAAAACCCGGAATTTGTGTCAAAAATTTGTGTTCGAAAAATAGTGTCGCCTAAGTTAAAGTAAAAACAAAAAAAAAAGATGAAAAAAAAGACAAAAAATCAATCAATGTTCATACTGTAAAAGGTACTCCGTGCGGCCCCGTATCACAGAAAGGGGTGAACGAGGTCACAAGAGGCCCGCTGACATTTTTGAAGACGTTAAATCTGACGGTGAAACAATATAGACGACAGAACGAGGATATGTATGATAAATGCTAATTTATTCAGGGAAAGAAAAAGGAAATAAA
Organism: Acanthosepion pharaonis; assembly: GCA_903632075.3. Taxonomy (NCBI): domain Eukaryota; kingdom Metazoa; phylum Mollusca; class Cephalopoda; order Sepiida; family Sepiidae; genus Acanthosepion; species Acanthosepion pharaonis. Next base: position 83,252 of record CAHIKZ030002705.1, on the reverse strand, counting down.
GATGGTCGGAATGGTGGAGATGCAGAAGTTTTAGTGCAGGCATTGATGGTTGAGGTTGGTGTTGGTAGTTGCTAGGATCATCGTTGTTGGGGGTTGAAGCAGGTCGTGGGTTGTTGCCAGGATGATCGCTTGGTGGTTGTTGAAGTTGATGTTGGTTGATGCCAGGATGATCGTTGTTGGTTGTTGAAGCTGAGTCGTTGCCGGGGTGCCAACTTGTTGCTGTAGTTTGTGTTGCCAACTTGTTGTTTGTCATTGCCGGGATGCCAACTTGACGTGTTGAGAGAGAGAGAGAGAGAGAGAGAGAGAAAGAAAGTTCCCAACTATCGTCAAGTTGGCAGACAAAAAAAAAATGGGATCGTAACTTAATACACAGCCCGATGATCGGCGTCCTTGGCCAATGAAGGCCAAGGAGCCTGCGTAGCCGACCGTTTCGGTCGCCGACCGCCTCCTAGAATCTAGCGAGAAATCACTGTCTTGTGACAAGGGAGACCAGCAAGAAAAATTGGCTAAGCTAACCGAAAAGTCTCTATAATAAAATACTACGAGGTTAGCTAAAGAGAACTAAGGTCTAAAAATGACTAGTAGTATATTACAACTGGGTTTGTAATATGACCTAACTAAAAAGGGGATTTGCTAGTCCCTCCGACGTGTTAACAGTGTGTAAGGAGCATGAATGAGAGGTCAAGGTCGAAATGACCTGTTCCTCTGCCGGTTCAAGGATAGAAGGAGGAGGTAACCCCGACAATACCATTAATGGACAGTTACTGCTGAACTACATACTCATCAACACAAAAGCTCTCGGCAACAAAAAAAAAACACCTTTAAGCACACTTTTCAAAGTGTCCCAAATATAGTGTCGCCCCCCCCCCTGTAGATACGGGCCTCTCTGCAAATGTTTAACATTTAGGTCTTTGTAAGATGCTTCATGCTAACAAAAGGAGGAAAACCAGCAGTTGGCAAAAGAAGATATCTTGTGAAATTAGTCCCATGAGCATTTATATTTCTTAAGTTGCTGTGGTTTCCGAGGCAGTGCCATTTTTGTTGGTTGCAGTCTCTTTCTCCTCTCCTCCTATTACGCCCATAGTTGTTGGGAGAACAAATGGTCAGATGTTTCCCTCGGCCTCAACACACTCTTGCTGTACCTTACAACACTTCCCCTGGCAGTTTCTTTAAACATGGACTGCTTTCCAGTATGTTAACACCTACATTTGCTGTATCTCAATTTTGCTGTATAATATTGGTTAGCTTGCCAGTGGTCTGACACAAAAATAGGCAAGTGTAGCCAAAGCTAAAACTGACATGAGTCATTTCATGGAGAAATATATGGGTGAATAAAGACCACTCATGAAAATGTATTGGGCAGGTCCATTCTAGCAAAATGGACCAACCTAACTGGTGTATTAGGCACTCTCCTATAAAATGAGGTAAAATCAGGAAACAGAAGAAGGCAGCCATGTTGGCAGGTAAGTCACTTGACTTCTACATTTGTCAATTCAGAATTTTGGGGAAGCAAACCCTCCCTCAGAGGACACACCTACTGACTATGGGCCTGTTTTACTCTGCTAACAAACTAGCTTATAACTGCCAAGCTCTGGCTTGCACAATCTGTCCGCACTGACTATTCCACTAATATTCTTATAGCTGAAGACAACCTGATTTCACATGAACTCTCCAATCACATTTATAACAGAACAATGTTAAATAAATCAATCCTCATCATGATGTTTCCTTCCTCTTTTTGTGGTGAATGTATGTCAGTAAAGATGCAAAAAAAAAGGCATCTGATCTTATGGGGACATTTTTAGCAACACCAGTTATATCTGGGCGTTTCTCATTAGCAGCGAGACAGTTTGGTATGTCTAGATACAGGCCTCCTCTGCAACTGGTCAAGATCTGCATCTTTGTAAAATGCCTCATTTCAATAAGAGCAGCGGGGAACCAGCAAGTGATGTTGGTCCCATTTATAGTTTTGTTTCTCAAGTTACTATGGTTTCTGAGGCAGTGTCATTATTTATTATTGAAATTGGATTTTGTTTTTTCTCCTGGCTAAAAACTTTTCTTGTGCTACTGACCCTTGGCAAAGGCATGAATTCACTAATTATCCCCTAGCAAGTCATGTAGCAGTAATTATAATTATCTTCCCAAATTCTTACAACCCAAAAGAAGTTTCTGGCTTTAAATAACCGGAAAAAGGTTGATAATACTAAAAAACAAATCAATCCTCATCATGATGTTTCCTTCCCCTTTCTGTGGTGAATTCATGTCAGTAAAGATGAAAAAAAAAGGCCTCTGATCTTATGGGGACATTTTTAGCAACGCCAGTTATATCTGGGGTTTTCTCATTAGCAGCGGGACAGTTTGGTATGTCTAGATACAGGCCTCTCTGCAACTGGTCAAGATCTGCATCTTTGTAAAATGCCTCATTTCAATAAGAGCAGCGGGGAAACCAGCAAGTGATGTTCGTCCCATTGGTAGTTTTGTTTCTTAAGTTACTATGGTTTCTGAGGCAGTGTCATTTTTGTTTTTCCCATCTCTTTCTCCTCTCCTTTTTACCCTCATAGTTGTTGGGAGAGCAATTGGTTAGGTCTTTTTACAGCCTCAATACACATTGCCATACCCTTAGAACACTTTCCTTTCCGTTTTTTTAGCTGTGGACTGCCTTCCAGTATGTTCACACCTGCATTTTCTGTTTCTTGGTTTTACCAATTCAGAATTATTTGGACGTAAACCCTCGCCGAGATGACACACCTACCATCTGTGGGCTTGTTTTTACTCTTATAGCTTCCAAACAGTGGCCTATGGAATCTATCCCAAAGAGACCATTCCACCAATATTCTTGTAACTGAGGACGTTCTGATTTCACGTGAACTCTCCAATCACATTCATAACAGAACAGTGTTGACTTTTCACCTGTCAAATGAAGGTAATTAAATATGTCTCCCCACTGGCCTTTAGGTGTATATCACACCTTAGATAGGAAATATTGGACTGATTTTTTTTTCACCAAGGTGTCTTTTGACCTTGATCTGCTGCTTACCATTTCTTCAGCTGGGCTGCATCTTTATTGGGTTGACGTTTTGCTCTGGGATATTTCTCCTTTGTTTTGCATCTTCTTCAATTGATTAGGGACTATAAGAATGTTACAATTTCTCTTCGTATTAAACTTGACCAGGTCACTTTTCAGATTGACCATGACACTCAAACTAACACTCTTTGAGTTGGTCCTCATCACAGCACGAATGCAAAACTGTTTACTTGAAATTATGAGACACCCAGTGAGGATCAAACACACTCTTCAGTTGTAACTGATCCAGCAAGACAAGCTTTCTAACAAAGAAATGTGCCCCAAATGGTTTGCTAAGCATAGCTTAGTTGTGACATAAGTAAAAAATATGGGGCACCCAGTGAGGTTCGAACTCATCATTCAGTTGAGTCCAAATATTCTACTGCATATAGGCCAAGCTTAGTTGCAACTGTGACAGAGAGAGTTTGGGAAACACACAAACACACATATTTTTTTTTTTTTTTTTTGTAATCGGAGTAGATTTGAACAGCGAAATTAGATCAGAATAAATTTTGTTTACTGATAGAAATCAGGTCTCACCCATTTGGAATTGGGTCATTACAAAAACAATGAGAGATGATCGAAATAACTTTTCATACTTATTATAAAACCCAGGTTGTGTGTGTGTGTGTGTCTGTACGTTTATATATTGGATCGGATTTTCTACATTTTTCAACCGATTTCAACAAAACTCCACAGGACTGCGTAAAATTACCTTGCGGTGGTTCTGACAGCGCCAAAAATTGGAAAAAACACAATTGTTTTTGCACGAAATCAATTTGAAAACACGATTAATGAAAGGGGGACAACTCACATCAGAGTTAATTTTAAAGGGGGACACTCATTGTTTGTTTGTAGGTTGTTTGTTTGTGTGTGTGTGTGTGTGTGTGTGTGTGTGTGTGTTGTGTGTGTTGTTATATATATGGAACGGATTTCCTACATTTTTCAACCGATTTCAACAAAACTTCACTTTTTTTTTTGGCAGGTAGTGTTTCTTATTGTCTTGCACACTTTCTTCTTTATTTTTACATTCAGAATGCTTTAAAAATTCCATTTACATGACAATTGTTTATAATAAAATTCTATTCAATCGGTAGAGACTCATAACGATTGAAAACAATGTTTTTGTTTGAGTTTGGGTTTGACCAATTCGTAAAAAAAAAAAAAAAAAAAAACTAATTAAGAGTAAGACTTGCGTGTCCGTCAACCTTAAACAATAATCTTTGTCAATTTTATTTTTCAGTCTTTATGTTGGTCGATACTTGATCTATCTCTTACTGTTAGATTCCCGGGCAACGCCGGGCTCTCCTGCTAGTATCGGTTAAAATTTGAAATAGAACTTATTCAGTCTATGAGAACTTTGAAACTCACATGGTTTTGGGGGTTGACAGCGACACTCGTGATAACGGGTGAGGACCAAGGGTCGATTTGTGATCAGCTTATCTATATAAACGCGCACAGAAATCTGTTGAGAGAGTGGTTTGGCTGGAGAGAGAGAGGTCGGAGATTGGGAATGACGTCAGAGGTTGGAGCCAGGCGCCCGCTTACATATTTTATTGATATACATACGAAGAAGCGAATTACTCCTCCAACGTCTAAGACTACTACTGCTATTATTATTACTACCACTGGAAACGGAAACGTCGAACAAGTTACAATAATCAAGAGTCGCATATCGTCCTGAGACGATTTCACAAGCTAAAAATTATAACCCACATTTGGTACTGTTATAACAAGAGATAAAACATATCTCGGCTGATTTACAGGAAAATACTCAAGAGCGAGAGCCGGATGTGAACGGGACAAAGCCCCGTCACAAAATGACCATTATCTTCATTTACAAATGTTTCCGACACACGAGTTCCGGTCGAAAAATAAAATAATATTTAAAGTGTTCTATTTTTCGTCCAATAAAAATGCTTCCCTCCTAATTATACTCGCTTCGTTTTTCGAGTCTGTTAAGCCATAAAAAAAAAAAACGCTATAAAAGGGGTCACACGGAAGTTCAACAGGTGGTCAGTCAGTAGTTCATTTCTGAACCAGATGATCGGTTGAATTCTCTGCTTTCGGGCGGAGAGGAACCCGAAGGAGGCTACGCCGAAGGGCGGAGTCTCTTTTGGAAAGGTAAAACCGACCCTGAACCCGTTTATACGGGTTCAATGGGCATATTTTTGGCCGATCCCACGGGCTCGGAATGCCCACGTTAAACTGGCCTTGTGCCACATGACACCCTCGTGGGGGAGGGGTGACTGAATATCGTCAACAGGTGGCCAGGCCGAGCGGTCAGCAGCTGACGGCAGGAGAGCATCAACTACCGTTAACATGTGTGAACTACTATGAGAGATCGACCTAGATCCGAAAGCCGGCTTATGAACTTTACCACAAGGTAGCTGTCCCAAACCCACACATTCCTGTTGAAATAAACCACGTAAATCTATTTCTGCTGTTGTCGTATTTCTTTCTTGCAACTATACGCTTGTCTATAACAGTACATTCTAAATTTCTTAGCACAGACTCTCCAGCTGTGTCTACATTTCCAGTCGACCGTGAATGGATGAACATCACTTCTGCTTTCTGGATCAAACCAAACACAATGTAGGCAGGAAGCAGAATTAAATCAGTTGACCGGTCGAATAATCTACGGATGCTCAGGGGACCTACGGCCACTCCCTTAAGTTCGGTTAAGACCGAGTAGACACCTCAACCCAGAGAGTAAGACGTCGGAGGTTGAGGGGCTGGGGCGAAAGTGGTTAGACGGTATTTAGTCACCCCCGCCACACGTGGGCATCATGTGGCACAAGGCCGGTTTAACGTGGGATCTTTGAGCCCGTGGGCTCGGCCAAAAATATGTCCTTTGAACCCGTATAAACGGGTTCAGGGTCGGTTTAACTCCCCGAAAGAGACTCCGCCCTTCGGCGTAGCCTCGTTCGGGTTCCTCCCCGCCTGAAGGCAGAGAGTTCAACCGGTCGTCCGACTTCAGACTGAACTCAGACCGACTGACTGAGCGAAAGTGGTTAGACAACAATTTTACAAATTTAAATTGCTTTTTTTCTCTCTAAAAATATCATTTGAATTCAGGGTTTTACCAGGACTCATGCACAGGACATTTGCACTTTAAATGTACATAAGTTAGGCACAAGGCCAAAAGTGCGGAGGACCCAGTGGGATTAATTTGCTGACACTTTTACTACTGAAGGATTCAAACTGTTTTTTTTTCTTCTTCTGGATGTCATCAGAATAAAAAAAATAATTAAAAAAAACATTTGTTTTTTCCTGAATTATCTCCCTTGAATTTCGCTCTTCATAAAACATTTTCTTCTTGTATTGCTTCGTTCTCAAGAAAATTGAACTCAGTTCTGGAGTTCCTCATTTTGGCTCAAAGAAGAACAACTGGACGAAAACAAACGGAAAGAAGTAAGTAAATGTTTCTCTTTTGATTTACAAATTTGATGAGCAATAATCATTTTCTTTTTTTTTTTCATTTCTTTGTCAGCAAAGGATTGAATTGACGATTCTGATAAAAACTGACAATTCTTATCGTTAAAAAAAAGATTGTTTAGAATTTGGTGATTTTTTTTGGAAGACAAACGATAATTTTATGACATTTTCATTAATCTCTTACGAATGACTGTCTTGTGGCGCGAACACGGGAAGAGGTAGAGAAATTTCTTTCCATTTTAAAACTGTCGATATCTCCTTGGATTTTTTAAATTTTTTTTTAGACCATTTTGTTAAAATTACTATGTAAAGAAAATTTAATCTTTTCTCTTTCTAAAGAAACAATTCTTGTGTCTGATGATTAGTTTTTATTCCACGTCTTCTTAAATTAAAATAGGTACCTCTACGAAATCGCTAAAAAAAAAAAAAAAATAACATATAGATAGCATTATGAAAAAGATGCCAAACTTGACGAAAACAAAATTTTATCGTCAAACAAAATGTTTGTTTTTATTAAGAGGAAAGACCAAAGAATTTCTTTTAATTATTTCTAAAAAAAATTTCCTTTATTTAGATTTTAGAACATTCTAAATTTTGATTAAAAAAAACAAAAAAAAACCCAACCTTGTTTCTCTTTGTATCAGCGGAAAACAAAATTTTAGCACTTTTTATATTATGTATATAAAAAGTGCTAAAATTTTGTTTTATATATATATTTATATATATATATATAATATAAAAAGTGCTAAAATTTTGTTAATATAAAAAGTGCTAAAATTTTGTTATATATATATATATATAACACTACTAACAGACATTAATTTGGAAAATGTTGCAAAAATAAAAATAATTGTCGGATGTTAATGAAACTTTCAGAAACTATTCACAAATGATGGAAATTATTATAAATATGTTTTCTTTTTTATATTTTTGCCGTGACTTTTCATGACAAATTTTTTTTTTTTACATAAACTTTACTAATTATATGAAAATTCTAGAAATTCTACATTGTTCAGTTTACTGATGAGTTAAAAGCACAAGGCTTTGAGGAAAACAAATCATTTTTTTTTTTAATTAGATCCCTCCTACCTGAAAATCAGCTCTGAATTGTAACATAAAACAAAAAAATATACAGTGTAACCCGGATATAAAAGAGATTTTCTACGGTCCCAAATTAGAGCCTGTGTTAATGTACATAAAATTTTAACCCGGATATAAGAGATAAGAGATTGATTTCTGTCCCAAAGCTCTCTTTATATCCGGGTTGATATATATATATAAGTATTATATATACAGTGTAACCCGGATATAAGAGAGATTTTCTCTGGTCCCAAATTAGAGCCTGTGAGTGTGAATGTATATAAAATAGACCAAACCCGGATATAAGAGAATTCTTCTCCGGTCCCGACAACTCTCTTATATCCGGGTTGCACTAAGTATTATATATACAGTGTAACCCGGATATAAGAGAGATTTTCTCTGGTCCCAAATTAGAGCCTGTGTTAATGTATAGACCAAACCTGGATATAAGAGACTTCTTCTCCGGTCCCGCCAACTCTCTTATATCCGGGTTACACTGTATCACTAAATTCAATGACGAACATCGATTTCAAAGTTGTCGATTCTATAGTGTTTTTCAAATTAATTAAGCCACAAGTTGAGTCTCCCTTTTTTTTACACATGCCAAAATAGTCTCATCTTAAACCTTAAAAGATAAAAAGGAGGCTCATCTATTTGGTGGACGAACCATGAGTTTTGAAAATTTTGTGAAAGACAACTTCAAACCTCATCATGGCTGTTCAATAATTTGCCGAAAAACAGCATGATAAAAAAAAAGAAAAGCCTATTTAAACTTAACGAAAATAAAGTTTTATCGTGAAAAAGTTTGTTATTAATAAGAGGAAAGACGAAAGTTTATTTTAATTATTTTTAAAAATTTTTTATTCTTTTCCATCACGTTTGAAATTTTGGTTGAAAATCTGTTTTTTTTTTTTTTTTTTTTGGGGTTGTGTGTACGTCAGCGGTCCTGTTTTGGCTTTTTTTTCTTTCGCTTTTTTTCAGTTGAAAAACATTAATTTGGAAATTCTTGCAAAAATCAAATAATTGTCGGATTTTAACGAAACTTTCAGAATTTATTAAAAAATGTATGAAATTATTTTAGAAACGTTTGTTTTTTAGAAACTCATGGTAATATTTTTTTTTTTTTTTTACATTTGTTACCCTTCTGAAAATTTGAAAATCCCAAATCTGTAACTGGCTGTATTTTTTTGTTCTTGAATGCAGAAAACTTTGAAGAATATAAACCATCGATTTTTTTTTTATTTATTTATTTTTTTTGTTTGTAAATCGGTGACTAGTTCTATACAAACTTTAGCTCTGAATTGTAAAATATAAAACCCAATAAAACTAAGTAATTATTCAATTAAAAAAGCTTTTAATGGCTTTTCTGAATAATACATTAAGGATATTTTTATCTGAAGCCAAAATATTTTTCCGATGAAAAATTAATTTTTACAAGAATTTTTTTTTTTTTTTTTCTAAATTTAAATGCCAAATGTGATAAAGTTGTTAAATATTTTAAAATTAAATTTGAAGCAATATGCCTCAGAAAATGCTCTTAATTAAAATATCTTTTTACAGATCATAAATTTGAAAGCTTATTACAATCTGCAAAATGATGTATTTTTACAACAATTTTTTAATATGCCAAAAGATGTATTAAAATCGTCTCTGACAAAACTGTAACAGAGAGAGGTTGACACACATGCATGCACACACGCAAATATAACGTTTATTGATTGAAGATGGAAAACACGATATTCTGTGAAAGTTACAAACTGTGTCAGCACTATTAATAGGAAAGAATCTAGAACAATGATATATGAAACCTGAGACGGCTGATGGATAAAGAATAAATTTCAAATCGGGTTGGTGAGGACTTGTTTATAAACAAATGCAAAAGGGCAGGAGGCGATGTTTAATTTGGGTCATTAAAAAAAAAAAAATAGACAAAAATAATATTTATGATAAAAAACATTTAAGTAAATTGGACCGGGGAGGTAAGATCAGTGTATGTTTACCGCTAGCGAAATCTGATCTAAACATAAGTTGTATCTGCTGAATTTGGTCATCGAAAAGACAATTGAAATGAATATTGAACTTATTAATTTTATCCACTAAGAGATTTGAAATAGATCTGAATTTAAACTTTGCTTATGGCAACACTAGTGTTAAGCACGTGAACAACCTGGTTTATAACCTTCGGTTTGCTATATAAACGCGAGTTTTGCTGAGTTGGGGAGACTTGGGTGTTAGACGAGAGTGACGTTGAGAGAGAGACTGTCGTTGCAGTGAGTCGGTCCAGTGGCGAGTCAGAGATAAGGGCTTCAAGAAATATTGTGGTTGTAGCAGTTGCATTGAAAAGTCGCTGAAACTTAACGTTTGTCACTTATTTAACCAACTGAAAAGCTACACTTCCACGTAGGGCTGGAATTACGAGTCACATATCCTCCCAAGTTGATTTGGAACGAGTTAATCACACACACACCTCTCTGTTGGTATAATTGGTAGAGGAGTGGTCCTCTGTTCTTGTGTTAATTGCTTTTCTATCCTTTCTGTAAAATCTTTCTACTGTTGTTGTTTTCTTATATAAAAGACATCAATATTTTTATAAAAGTTGTTGTCCGGCTTCTGCAGATATTATTTCCTTGTTTGCCACATTCTAATTTTCCTGCCGCCCAATTAAAACAGCCGTGTGTATATCCCCAATGTCCATGAAAGGAACATATGGACAACACCCCGCTTACTGGATCTAAAAACTAATACAACATGGGTAGCAGGCGAACTTGGCCATATGACCAGTCAAAATGCTCTAAAGAAGAAGATGCCAGAGGTTGAGGGGCTGAAGGGACGAGTGGTAGAAGCACTACAGAAGCACAATTCTGAAATAATGTTGCGTGTGCTTGAGTTGTTAGCATATCAAATTCTCTGATTAACCGACCATAATCGTTGCATTTTCAAAGTTTTCAATTTTTTTTTTTATATACATATTTCACTAAATAATTTCATTTCATTTTTTTTAAAATATAATTTTCTTTTTCGGTGAAAGATATACTGCAATAATTCAATTTGATTTTAGGGACAGAAACAGTGCAGTCTTTTAACATATCTTCATTAAAAAAAAAAAGTACCTAAAAGAAATCAACAAAATACTAGACTTTTGAAAGTATTTAATTTTTAAGAATTACTTTATAGTTAAAAAAGCTGGTTTACTTAAAAATTAAAGATATTGTCACTTCTGCCCTTCTGTCTGATAAATTACCCTATTGTTAGTCATCAATACATTGATGTAGATGTGAATTCACACCTCCAAAACCAATCACCACTGTTAAACATCCTTCTGTTATTTCCAACGAAATTTTTTCTATTAAAAAAAGTGTTTGTTTCAAATTACATTAAGTACACTTTAAATTTTCTAATTTTTCTAAAATAACTTTTGAAAAAAGTATAATTGAATTTTACATGATCTTTAAATAGAGAATTTCACTTTTGTTTACAAAACTGTCAATAGTGGCTGGCATGATTGATTTTACATCAATTTTGATGGCTCAAAAAAAAAGATTTTTAGCTAAAATTTTGGACATGCTAGAAAGGATTAGAAAAGTTTTAAAAATATTCAAAAAAAATACTTTGGTCTTTCCTCTTAATAATAACATAAACATTTAGACAATGAAAAAATTGTTTAATCAAATTTGGGACCTTTTTTCATCAGGATATACTTTTTTTTAGTGAAGTTTTGAACATACCTACACAAAAACTGTCTTAGTTTTAAACTAAACTTTAATGGATGAAATACCAGAGAAATCTAAAACTTGCACAACTAGGTAACTCCAAAACATTGTTGAAAAAAGAGCATGCCATGATGTAAAAAAGCCCTAAAGTTGATAAAAATTAAGTTTTATCGTCAAAATGTCTGTTATTATTGCGAAAACAGGCCAAATTATTTTTTGGTTATGTTATTGAATTTTTTAATCCTTTCTAGCACATTTGAAATTTTGGTTAAAAATTTTGTTTTTATTGTCAGCTACGTTGTGAGGCTAAAGATTAGTATGGGAAATTTAGCGTCTTTTTGGTGGTAAAAAAAACACATTGATTTGGAATTCTTGCAAAAATCAAATAATTGTTGGATTTTAATGAAATTTTCAGGACTTATTGCCAAATGAAGAAAATTATTTTGTAAACATTTTTTCGTAAAAATAGATTTTTTTAAATTTTTTTTACATATCTTACCCCCCCCTTAAATTTATGAAATTTTGAGAAATTAAAATTTTAGCCTCTTCATATTTATATTAGTTAAAAAGCAAGACTCCTTGGAGAATCTTAGTAATTATTAACTTTTTGTCAAGCAGGAACACCATTGAATGAAAATTCTGCTCTCAATTGTAAAATAAAAATTGCAATAAAGACATTATTTAATTTTAATTGGAAAAGCTTTTTATAAATAAGATATATTAATCTTGAGGTGTATGCTAGTCAGAAAATGTGTATACTGGCATTCATTTCGTGAAAAAACAGGTCTGACATATCCAAATTGGTCTTGTCGAACAAGTAAATTAACATTGCCAGTTGAATACCATTCATCAATGGCTATTGCATTTACATCTTTTTCTAATATTTTTTTTCAATGATGAGGATTCAAACTGTAAATAAAGCAATTATTTATTTTAAAAATAAATGTGAGCTTGTAACCCACTGACACTGACATGTTGGTCTTCAGTTTCCTTCAGACTACCATGGTTACCATCTAGCTGACTCTTTACATCAAGGGTTGACATTTTGACCGGCCCACGAGCCTGATTACCAATGACTCTATTTTTAACATAAGAGATGACCTTCAAATGAAATTTGTTATATGTCATTTTCCATATAATGTCTACACATCTCAGTGCACTAAAAATATTAGACTATCTGCCAGTTATCTTTCATGAGACTTATTTTACCAAGTTGCGTTGCCTACGTTTAATGTCAAATAATGGATACATATTTCTTATGACCCTTGGCTACATTAAAAGATAACAGAAGCGAAAGGAACGATAAAGTGAAAGAGGCCAGGGAGGGACTGACATGCGAGGTAGCAGAAATCTAAAGACAGTTAAACATATGTGCATTATACATACATGCCTCATGAATGTGTGGATGATACCGCATGTGTATGTACGTAAGTGTATATGTTTGCAACTATTTTTACTCATATGTATGGGTATATGTGCTTCGTTTTTGTTTGATGTGTGTGTGTGTGTGGTTCATTTGTGGAACAATTTTCAATAACAGTTTCAAACCTACACGTCATTTCATCCATTTCACTTTGGTTGATTTTTTTCACTTTGAAGTATTTTGACATTCCTTGAGGAAAAGTAATTTTTGTTCAGCGTTTTTTAATTTTAGATTTTCTTTTGTTTTTCTGATTTCTCAATGTTTATTTTTATTATGGTTTTAAATATTTAGGTTGACAGGGGTCTGCATATGTAATTTTCATTAATGGCCTTCATCCGGCCCACGACTCGTCATTATAACCTGATCCGACCCGCGGGGTCGAATGAGTTGCCGACCTCTGCTTTACATGTTAACACGTTGCTGTGTTGTCGCTGTTATCATGATGATAAGCATGGTTCCATTCTGTATGGCTGGCATTTGTCTGCTTCACGACCATTCACTCCTCTGCCAGAGTAAGAAGATCACTGATGAAGTAAACTCAAGTGAAGAACAGGTCAAACTCAAAAAGAATTCTTTAAAATAAGGAATAAAAACTTGGGTTAAAAAACTTTGATTAGCTTTATATTTGTTGTATACAGCAGTTTTAGCCCTTCCTACTATGGTTATTAGCAAACTAGCAGTAGAGCCCGGCGTTGCCCGGGGATCTAACAGTAAGAGATAGATCAAGTATCGACCATTGTAAAGACTGAAAAATAAAATTGACAAAGATTATTGTTTAAGGTTGACGGACACACATGTCTTAATTAGTTTTTTTTTTTTTTTTTCGAATTGGTCAAACCCAAACTCAAGCAAAAACATTGTTTTCAATTGTTATGAGTCTACCGATTGAATAGAATTTTATTATAAACAATTGTCTTGTAAATGGAATTTTTAAAGCATTCTGAATGTAAAAATAAAGAAAAAAGTGTGCAAGACAATAAGAAACACTACACTATGTTTACTCAAGTAATTTTTCAAATCTAGCGTTTGTCCAGCCTCCTTTTGAGAGTGGCCAGAGGTATCAGACTGCCCCTTAACTCCGGATCCTGTCACTTTTCATCTTGCACCATCACTCCATATAGTTGGTGCTAATCTCTCTCAGCATCCAACCTCAGCCCATTTTCAAAGGATTGTCCAACTGTCTTTGGGACAAACCCAAAACTTTAGAAATCATAGACAAAAAAGGTATTTTCAGTAATTAATTTTTCTTCATCACCTTGTCTCAGGCTGGTTATTTTAGGTGATTTCCCAAAGCCGAAGACTTGACCATATCTAAGCTAATTGGAACCAATCTCAACAATTGTCATTTAGAGGTGTTGGCTAGTGTAATGTTACCTAAAGCAACCCGTGTCTCTGATGGAATTTGGGCGGTGGCCGCACAAGAAGAACTCACAGAGCCGAGTTCGAAATCCAGTTGGCCTCATTAGAATCGCTTTTTTGTAGATTTTACTAAAACTTTCAGTAATTCTTCACAAATAAATTATTTTTGTAACAATTCTTTTGCACATTTGTTAACCCACTCTTAACATTTCACCCCAAGCAAAGTAATAAAGTCCCTAAAACGCAAAGGGTTACTGGGTGTGAATGAATATGAGGAAAAGGAAAACATTATGAAGCAGCTGTGTTGGTTGCAATCAGGTAGGAATGACTACAAAAACATCCCCTTCCACAAATCAAGTGCAATATTAGAATTTCTGATCAGCAAATGTTTCTAAACTTCATGCTTACGAATAATTTGTTGATATACAGGGTGGTCTGAAAGTCTTGTCACCTAGTATTATTAATTTCTATTTCAGATGGCTGACACAAGCTCCTACAGTTTGGAAGAGAGGTGACAAAACTTTCAGACCACCCTATAGATTCCATCAGTATCAATAAACTCATTCCACTGAGTTGTAACCATTTCAGTGCTGTTTTCATAAAAGTCTCCAAACAATGAAAGAAACTTGCATTTTTATGAAGCAATATTAATTTGCATTTTAAAGTATTATGCTTTTTTTCTTTTTGTACAGATTGTTACGAACTTGTAGCATATACATGAACCACGGGTTTAAAAAAAAGGTAAACGTGGGATCTTTTCTCGGTCTTCACTCAGAAATGGAAGCGACACAAGGGAATCAACGAAAAACAGACACAAGACGATGGATTTTCAAAATAAAACATTTATTTATAAATATATATAAAGAAAGAAAAAAATTTTTTACATTCATTTAACAAAGGGAAGGGGATCATTTAAAGAACAGAATGCTGAATATATATATATATATATATATATATATATATATATATATATATATTTATATATATATAAAAAACAGATCAAACCAAGAGAATCAACTTATCTTTCAGTCGAAAATATTTTCACACATTCTGATTCACCAAGCGAGAGTTCTGATGCTAAAAAACAATATTTTGGTCGGCCGCAATTTTCTTTTTTATTTCTTTTCTTTCACAAGGGTTCGATGGTCCACAGCATCTTGTACAGGCGTTTCGTTGGGTTGATTCAGTTTCATAGCAGTCCTTTCACCTCTAGTTGACAGACTTTGCTGTCTACTCCATCTCAGTGGGCAGTCTGACGATTTTGCCCAGCGATGTTCAACTGCTGTTGGTCAGAGGGAAACTGAAAATCTTTTTTTAGATTTTCGCTGTCCCCAAAGACATTCACGTGGGTTCCCTTCGTCCTTGACCATTTACGCAGGAGGATAGGGCGCAAATCACGCAGTGTTTGTGTGATGGCCAAAAGTTCAGTACACACTTAGTAGGTTCTGATTACGTGAATCGCAGAAGGAGATACTGAGGGTGCCTGGAATTCACTTATGGTCAGCCGCCTGATAGCTGCAAAATTTTGGAACCAGGTCATTCTCGCGTCGAGTCACTTCAAAGTTCACGGGCCCTTGGCTTGTGGGTGGAAGAGTAGATAAAGAGGGAAAGAATTTGTGAAGAGAAGAGGAGGATATGGCTGATCATGGAACATATTCGCTTGCAAGTCGAAAAAACATTGGATTAAATTTATTTTTTTATTTATTTATTTTTTTTTTTATATCTAACTAATTTTCGACTAGGATTTAAGATTTTACTTTGGGGTGCTTTTTAGCCTAACACCTATATGGTTAATGAAAACGGGGCTACGTCACAAGATCATCAATACATCCCTGGAAAGGAATTCTTATGAAAAGATCAATGGGAAGCATATTCTGGAAACAATATTGATATACATGAAGAAGATGGATTGGAATTTTCATAGAATTTGCACTTCAAAATTACAATAGAGAAACAAACTGTAGGAAAGATATACACCTGTGAAGTGTGTGGTTCAATATTTGTGGCTTTTTCAGCATTAAAGAAACACAGGTTGAGACACACATATGAGAAATCATTTTCACATAAATCAAATTTAAGAATTCAAATCTACAGACTGAAGAACAAGCATATTCTTGTCAAGTGTGTAGTTCAGCATTTTCAAACAGTTCAAGCCTACAATCTCATATCAATCATATAGGAATGACTGCAAAAACATCCCTTTCCTCAAATCAAGTGTAATATTAGAATATTGGATCAGCAAATATATCAAACCTTCATGCTTATGAAGAATTTGTTGATAAAGCTTGCAACTTGCATTTTAGAGTGTTATGCTGAAAACAAAAAAAATTTCCAGGCTATTTTTGTAAAAGTCTTTTGATTTTCAGAAAGATCCTGGGAACGATATTAACTTGCAATTTTTGAAGGGCTATTTATTTGCATTTTAAAGTGTTTTACTGGATACAAATTGATAAAACATGCCAAACATCTACTTCTTTCTTTTTGTGCAGATTATCAATATATCCCTGGAAAGGAGTTCTCATCGAAAGACAGACCTGCAAGTATATTCTGGAAACAATACCAATACATAGGAAGAAGATGAATTGGAGTTTTCACAGAATTTGCATTTTGAAACTGCAGTGCACACCCAAACTGTAGAAAAAACATATACCTGTGAAGTGTCTGGTTCAGAATTTACAGCTTTTTCAGCATTAAAGAAACACAGGTTGACACACACATATGAGAAATCATTGTCATATGAATCAAATTTAAGAATTCAAATCTACAAGCAGACTGAAGAACAAGCATATTCTTGTAAAGTGTGTGGTTCAGCATTTGCAAAAAGTTCAAGCCTACAATCTCGCATCAATCATATAGGAATGACTGCCAAAACATCCTTTTCACCAAATCAAGTGTAATATTAGAATTTCAGGAAGAATTTGTTGATAAAGCTTCCATCAATATCAATAACCTCATTCCAAACATTTATGACAATTTTAATGCCATTCTTGTAAAAGTATTTTGGTTTTCGGAAAGATCCTGGGAACAAGAAAATTAACTTGCATTTTTTTTGAAGATGTATTTATTTGACTTTGAGAGCATAATACCAAAAACAAATTGACATTAAGCATATGCTTCTTTTTTTTTTCCTTTATTTATTTATTTTTTTTGTACAGATTATCAATATATCCCTGGAAAGGGGTTCTCATGGAAAGATTGACTTAAAACATATTCTGAAAACAATTCTGATACACAGAAAGAAGATGGATTGGAATTTTCACAGAATTTCCATTTCAAAACTGCAATACAGAAACAAACCATAGAAAAACTGAAGTGTGTGGCTCAACATTTTCAAGCAAGTCTCAATAACAAGGGCACATGCAAATGGATACTGGTGAGAAGCCATTTTCATGTGAAGTATGTGGTTCAGCCTTTTCAGCGAGATGCAGCTTAAAAAGGCACATGCGAACACATACTGGTGAGAAACCATTTGCATGCAAACTATGTGGGTCCAAATTTTCCCGGAACTCTAGTTTACAAGAACACATGCGATCCCATACTGGTGAAAAGAAATATTCTTGTGAAGTGTGTGGTTCAACATTTTCACAGCGCTCAATCTTAAAAGTTCACATGCGGACACATACTGGTGACAAACCCTATTCATGTGAAGTATGTGACACAAAATTTTCACAGAGGTCGAGTTTAAAATTTCACATGCAAATACATACTGGTGAGAAGCCACATTCATGTGAAATTTGTGGCTCAACATTTGCAAGGAAGGCAAATTTAAAAATTCATATGAGAGTACATACAGGAGAGAAACCATATTCTTGTGAAGTGTGTGGTTCAGCATTTTCACAATGTTCAAGTTTAAAAACTCACATGAGATTACATACTGGTGAGAAACCTTATTCTTGTGAAATTTGTGGCTCAACATTTGCATGGAGTGTAAGTTTAAAATATCATATGCATATACATACTGGAGAGAAACCATATTCGTGTGAAATGTGTGATTCACGATTTGCATCCAACTCAACGTTAAAATGTCACATCCAGACACATACTGGTGAGAAACCATATTCATGTGAAGTGTGTGGATCAGCATTTTTAAAAAATTCTGATTTAAAATATCACATGCGGACACATACAGGTGATAAACCATATTCATGTGAAGTGTGTGGATCAGCATTTTTGAAGAACTATTATTTAAAAGCTCACATGCGGACACATACAGGTGAAAAACCCTTTTCATGTGAAGCGTGTGGTTCAGCATTTTCAGAAGAACTCAAATTTAAAATATCCATATTCATGTGAAGTGTGATTCAGCATTTTTGAAAAACTCAAATTTAAAAACATTATTTCATGTGAAATTTGTGGCTTAACATTTCCATGGAATTCAAGTTTAAAATATCATATGCGGATACACACAGCAGAGAAATATTCATGTTAAGTGTGTGAATGTTGAGTTTTTAACTTTTTGAAAATCAACCTTTCACTGTAAGTAAATTTCATTTGTAGTGCTCAGAATTTTTAAAAAAAATCATCTTCAAATACATATAAATTATATTGTTAGCAGGATTACAAATGTTCAGAAATTTAAAGACACATCAGAAAAATTTTGGTTTAAAAATATATGCAGACTTGAAAAATACATATGAAATTACAACCATTTTTGTCAAATGTGTGAGTCAGCATTTTCTCAATGTTCAAGTTTAAAAATCCATATGCAGTTACATGCAGGTGGAAAACCTTATTCTTGTGAAATTTTTGGCTCAAAATTTACATGGAGTGTAATTTTAAAATATATAGACAAACACATACTGGAGAGAAACCATATTCTTGTGAAATGTGTGGCTCAAAAATTTGCATGTAGTTCAACTTTAAAATCTCATATGCAGACTCATACTGAGAGAAACCATATTCATGTGAAGTGTGTGGATCATCATTTTTAAAGAACTCAAATTTAAAAAATCACATGCGAACACATACTGGTGAGAAACCATATTCATGTGAAGTGTGTGGTTCAGCATTTTCATAGAAATCGAGCTTAAAAATCACTTATTGAACACATTCTTTCCCTCTAATCCAGACATAATCCTGTGGAATTACAGTGTTCGGAAATGTAAATAAACTTTGCTTTAAAAATAAGCAACTGTAAAGTATTCTGCTTTTGGTACATGGCATATATGAATAATGTATCTTGTTAAACAGCTGAAACTTAAAATGTCAGTGAAATAATTAAAATAAACATTAAAGCATACAGAAGAATTCTTTTTCTCTGTGTATGTTTGTGTGTGTATGGATTTCTTCAATATTTGCATCAATTTACAAAAAACAAATTCCATCAAAATTGTTAATCACAAAATTGGATGGTATGAAATGAAAAAGAGCGAATTTAATTTTAAACTAATATTTCTTATAACTTATATCACTGGGGATCAGAAAATTTACATTAGATATTTGATTTCAAGCTGCTACTAACCTTGGTTTAAGACCTTGACCTAAGTGACACCAATATTATATATATATATATATATATATATATATATATATATATATATATATTATATTGTACATGCTGAAGAAAAACCATATTCATGTTGTCTGGATCAATATTTTCTGGGAAATAGACTTTTTTTTCCCTGTAGGCTAGACATAATCATGTAGGTTTATAGTGTTCAGAAATGTAAGTAAAACTTTGGTAAGAAAAATCATCTATGAAAAGCCTTTGGCATGTGCATTGTATTTATGTAATATGTATCTTGTTAACAGCTAATATTTAAATGTTACTGAAATATTTAAAATAAACCTTCAGGCATACTGGATAATTGTTTTTGTGTGGGTGTGTCTGGATTTCTTCAGTATTTGCATCCATTTGCAAAAAACAAATTTTATAAATGTCAATCACAAAATTAGATAGTCTGAGGCGAAAAAGGTCAGGAGAAAGAATTTTAATTTCAGTCAATATTTTGTTTACGCTGTACACTGGAGATCAGACAATTTATATTAGACATTTGATTTTAAACTGCTACTAACGTAAACATCTTGGTCTAAAATTTAGATCTCAGTGACACCAATATTGTACATGTTTTCTTTAGTCAATAAAAAAAAATCTTTACTTTTTATTTGTTTCAGTTGATGATATTACAATGCATACAGGTACACCTATCACATATAGGACCTAAACAATTGCCAAGTGTAGCTGAAAGAAGAAATCCACAATCTTGTCAATAACACCTATAAAACAGAGAGAAACCATATTCATGCTGAAACTTACAGCTGAAACTTAAAATACAACTGAAAATAAAATTTCAGGCATACTGGAGAATCATTTTGTGTGTGCTTGCGTATTTCTTCCATATTTGCATCACTTGGCAAAAAACAAATTCCATCAAAATTGTCAATCAGAAAATTAGATAGTCTGAGGTGAGTGAATTTAAATTTCAATTAATATTTTGTTTACCCTGTACACTGGAAATCAGACAATTTACATTAGATGCTTGACTTTAAACTGCTACGAACTGAAACACCTTGGTCTAAAAACTTTGACCTGAGTGACACCAATATTGTACACATCTTGCTTAGCTAATAAAAAAAAAATCCTTATATTTTTATTTGTTTGAATTGATGATATTAAAATGCAGACAGGTACACCTATCACATATGGGGCGTAAGCAATTGCCAAATGTAGAAGAAAGAACAAATCCCAAATCTTGCCAATAATGCTTATAAAACAGATTCTATTTCAGATGATGATTACTACACAATTCTAAAACACAATCCAAGAGTAAATCATTCAAATAAAGATGTCCTTTTTCCTGCACTGAACCACCCTAATAGACAGCACACTGGCACCCCATGCTTGCATGCAAACCATTGAAACATTTTGTACATTACTTCCATGTAAATTCCTTCCTTGTGTCCCCAAGACTTCTCTCACGTACAAGTTAGAATAATTTCCATTTTCCCTTTCTAGTTTGGGAAGAAAATACTTAACTGGTAGAAATTAATACAGAAATTTAAAAGATTTAAAACTTCATAAATTATTCTTATTAGAATTTAAAAAAAAATGAAATATAGCTTGCAAGATAATAGAATGAAAGAGTGTGTTTGTATCACCCAGTTTTAACATCAACAAAATGATCGACTTGAGTGTAAATGAAAGAAGAAATTGCTAAACTTGCCAACAACACCTATAAAATAGATTCTACTTCTGATGATGATTACACAATTCTAAAACACTACCATTCAAATAAGGATCTCTTTTTTTCCTGCACTGAACCACCCTAGTAGACCGCACGCCGACACCCCATACTTTGTACTTTTATTTGTTTCAATTGATGATATTACAATGCAGACAGGTATACCTGTCACATTGGCTCTAACCAACTGCAAAGTGTAAAAAAACAAATCTCAAATCTTGCCAGTAACAATTATAAAACAGACTCTACTTTTCCACACATGACTACAGAATTCTAAAACATAATACAGAAGTAGATCATTCAAATAAGTATCTCCTTTTTCCTCCGACTGAACCACCCTAGTAGATTGCACACTGACACCCCATGCTTGCATAGAAGTTAGAATATTTTCTTTTTCCCTTTTTAATTTTGAGAATCAAATACTTCACTTTTTTACACATTCAGAAAAAAAATTCTCCCTCTTTAAATATGATAATAATTTTCAACTCCAAACATTCTATGACTTGGGACCCCAGAAAACAAGAAATACATTTAAGCTTTTCTCGCATCCTTCCTAATTATCAGCATTTCATATTTTTAACACCATGTGTTAAAAAAATTGATTTAAAAGTATGTACCTCCAAAGAAATGCAATGCATAAGGTTTAAAATGAATTTTTAAGAATGAAACATCTTTCTTGAAGCTTTTATTTTGGATTTGATTTCAAGCTAATAGATTAGATTTAATATTTCCTTTAAGGAAAATACTTTGCTGTATTCCAAAACTAATTTAAATTAATTGCAAGGAATGTTTGTTTTGAAATCATTAAAATTTCTGATTTGTCACCATTTTTAGCTGTCAGAGCAGTGTCATTCTCTTTAAAAAAATCTTTCAAAAATATACTTTTTTTGAAACATTATTTAAGGAATATTACCTGATTTAATTAATCTGAGTAGAAAGAAATATTACTTATGTTTAGTTTAAAATATCAGAAATGCATTTATTATCATAGATTTAGGTGTTTATTTAAGGTTTGACACCTTAACTGCCAGCCAGAAGTTTACCTAGTTTTTTCTATGGGGGATATATCTATAAAAAAAAATTGAGGAATATAACATGAGCATCTTTTTTTTATCAGTGATCTTAAAAAATTGTGAAAATATTCTCTGTAATCTAATGTTTTATTGAATTTTAGGTAACTTGGCTTTAAATTTACCTTTTTAAATATCAATAATTTTAACCCACAAACATTCTATCATTCGGAACCCCAGAAAACAGGAAATACATTTAAGCTTTTGTCGTATTTTCTCTCACTATAAACGTTTCATATGGCTGAATGTGTTAAAAGAAATTACATTAGATGTTTGACTTTAAACTGCTACTAACCTAAACATCTTGGTCTAAAACTTTGACCTGAGTAACACCAATATTGTACATGTTTTGTTTAGTAAATAAAAAAAAAAATCTTTAATTTTTATTTGTTTCAATTGATGATATTACAATGCAGGCAGGTTCACCTATCACATATGGGACCTAAGAGATTATCAAGTGTAGATGAAAGAAGAAATTGCTAAACTTGTCAACAACACCTATAAAATAGATTTTACTTTTGATGATGATTACACAATTCTAAAACACTACCTGAGAGTAAATCATTCAAATAAGGATCTCTTTTTCCTGTATTGAACCACCCTAGTTGACCGCACACCAACACCCCATGCTTTCTACTTTTATTTGTTTCAATTGATGATATTATAATGCAGACAGGTACACCTGTAACATTGGATCTAACCAACTGCAAAGTGTAAAAAAACAAATCTCAAATCTTGCCAATAACACCTATAAAACAGACTCTACTTGTGATGATGACTACAGAATTCTAAAACATAATACAGGAGTAGATCATTCAAATAAGTATCTAAATGCAGGCAAATTATCGGGCGTTTTGTCAAGGAGGATTTAAATTATAAATCTTATGTTCTCAAGAGGCGCCATTTTCTCACCGTACCACTGGTCGCCCGGTTTATGGCCCCACACATCACCAGACTTCAATCCTATCAACTATTTTGAGTGCGAACTTTACGGATATCCTGTGTTTAGTTAAGGTGTTGACAGCTTGACTGAAAACGAGACGTTTTTCTACAGGCAGACATAACTGTAAAAATGAAATGAAGAATATAACTTGAGCGCCTTTTTAGATAAGTTTAACTACCCAGTGGTCTTAGGAAATACGACCTGAGGATAAACCTTGAATTTGATGGTTCTCATTGGGGTCTGACTATTGTTGAATGGCTTGAAATGGCTGAACTGCTCTGTGATCAGTGTGGTGTGAAGAACATTGCTAGTGGAAGAAAGAAAAAAAATGTAGGCCGTATCAAGGATGCCCTGTACGTTGGCCACAGATACATTTGTAGCATACGGATCAGGTCATAGCTAGGCACTTGAATTCAAACGATTCTGCAGACGTCTACTTTGTAGACCTCCACAGGCTATCAACCTTCTACGGTGGGTTGGACTTGCATGTGCATTTGTATCAGGGTGACCTGAGAGCTTTAGGAGGCTGCTTTTCCCTTCTTGAATGGATGCACTGGATGTTAACCAGCTATTAGATTGGGCCCAAGCCATACTGAAAATACACCGATAACAGAATTTGTTATGGCAGCCACAAAGCCTGAGCAACTGGATAAAGACTTGACTTTTGCCAGTGAGTGATACCATCTGCCACAGATGTGGTGGTGCTTATCAATAGGCTAGAGTCAACAAGCTGGACAAAGTAGGAACCAGTGAGGAGACAAAGCCATACAGTGCTACTGCTGTGTAAAACAGGGGGATTGTAAGCGATCTGGGATTGCAAAGGAAATACTTAAAGTCACAGATTACTTCCACAACGCAGAGAATAAATCAGTTCAGACTCGAACATCGGGGGCAGAAAGAAATGTTGAAAAGCTCGATTTGCAGGTACTTTCTTACAAATCACAATGCACGTAACCAGTCAGAAAAATAACCCACTCTCTGACAAAAGTGGTAACCAAAATCTCCGAATTTTATTTTCACTTTTGTTTTTATCGGCCGATCATTTTTTTCATTCGTCGACAACTGGGAGAGGACGCCCAATTTTTGCATATCAAAATACGTTCTAATAGCGACTCCTGC
The DNA here is from genome assembly GCA_903632075.3 of Acanthosepion pharaonis. Taxonomy (NCBI): domain Eukaryota; kingdom Metazoa; phylum Mollusca; class Cephalopoda; order Sepiida; family Sepiidae; genus Acanthosepion; species Acanthosepion pharaonis. The sequence continues at coordinate 58,865 of CAHIKZ030002705.1, read as the reverse complement.
GACTGGCTTGTTTCTAAGTTAAATATTTCGTCTTCATCATGTCATGCGGAATTTTGGTAAGTAATTTTCTTTTTTGACACATTTTCCGTCGTAGGATACACGTGACACGCTGTTGCTTGGTTTGACGAGGTAAGTCGCCATTTTCTACGCTACAGGTATATATATCACAGAAATATCTGGGAAACAGATCAAGGGAAAAGACATCAAAGACAGTCTCCTTCCCTGCCCAGATATAAATGTGGCGCTGCCTGTAGTCAACATATTGTTTGACGGGGAATGGTGTTCAACTCTCATTGCCTCTTGCTGCTCTTGGTTGATCGTTAGTGCAGAGCGATGTCTGTCGTGGGCCGGAAAGCACGATTGGTGGCAGAACGAGAACATACTGTGGTGTTGGAACCATTAATATCTTCACAGGCCGTGGCAATTCCGCCAAGGTTGAAGTCCTTGTAGTGCGTGACAAATCTGTAGGCTTTGACTCACTTTCTGGAATTAATGCGATAACAGCATTAGGTGGCATCAATATCACACAGACTGGGGCCATATGGATCTGCAGCAAAGAAGCATCAACATGTGTGGCAATCCGTATTAACCAACCTGACTTTCCTGTGGAATTCAACCGCCTGCAAAGGGTCTGGACTACAAAATGGAAGTGGACAGCAAGTGTAGCATCTTCTCAGTTACCCAATAGTGTGTCAGAGAACCCCATTTCAAAGGATGAAAAGAACTCCAGACATGGAACACCAATGGTTGGCTAATATCATACCCCCAAAAGAAACTGGGGCCACCCAAAGGCTTAGTGCTCTGAATGGCCTCATGCAGTGCAACAAAGGTAATGTACACTTAACTCAATAAACACGTTGATGTGTTCACTGCAAATGCGGAAGTTTGTCTGACCAGCCTGTGAAAGTGTCACCAGCAAGGGGGGAAATACGGCCATATACAACTTGTGGAGAAAGCTTCAAGTACATGTACATGAGTCACTGTGGCCATATCAAACCGTGATGATCAAGGAGAAAGCTGTTTTGCTTAATATGGTTGGAGTTGACCCTCAACATGGCACCTGTAGTCATGAAGTCCATTATTGACGTGTATACCAATGAGAGCATCATGTCTACAGAACATGAAGTGATAGGCAAATTCAGTCACTAAGGGATGGGATGACCAAGTTGACAATATAACCTTCAAGCAGACGGTGAAGAAAACTGTGGACAGAGTGCAACAAGAAAATCCTGCCCAGGGTGGGTGGTGCGTGAATGAATCTGAAATCAACTCTTTAGCTCCTTAGCAACAGGAGTGGTGCTGGAAATATTTTGGGCAACATTGGAGGATGTATGTTGGCTTTGACCAACAAACAACGCCCATCATATCAATTTGGCTGAAGTGGATGTTGCAATCAAGGGCCTCAGTTTAGCCCTCCAGTGAATGAACTACTTCAAGAATATAAGTTTTATGTCGACGTGGTGCTGGTCTCATCAAACCAGAACTTGGCGGACAGGATGAACTACATACTCCAAAGGTCGCTTGTCCAGTAGGTGTGTGCAGCTTCCCTGGATACCATGAGTGCCAAGCAGATAATCGAAGTACGTCAAAGTGGCCTTCTAGGAGTGTGATATATCATATATTTTGTGAGGAGAGTTTGTCCTTCCGTTGCAAATGCTATGGTAAAATTTGTCACTATGACATGTGTGGAGTGAACAGTACTTCACACCAGCTCGGCACGGACATCACTCATTACCACGGCAGTCATTATCTGGAACTAACAGATTGTGGCTCGTCACGTGTTTCTGTGTGTCAAGCGTTACACCGACAAGCCGCATTGAGCATCATACACCAGCTGGAGTCTTTTCTGTGAGAGGGGACCACCATGATAGCTACTCACAGACACTGAGACCACTTCCATCAATAACGTCAATCCAGTGATTAATAATCATTTTAATGGCATTTTCATAAAAATCTTTTGGTTTTGAGAAAGATCCCATAATCAATGAAATTAAATTCCATTTTTATCAAGATTTGTATATTTGCATTTTAGAGTGTTATGCTGAAAATAAATTGACAGAAAGAGACTAAATATATGCTTCTTTCTTTTTCTACAGATTAGCAATAGATCCATGGGAAGGTGTACTCATAAAAAATAGATGTGCAAGCTCATTCTAGAAGCAATACCAATACATATGAAGACAGATTGGAATTTTCACAGAATTTGCATCTTGAAGCAACAAGGTAGACCGAAACTGTAGAAAAACCATATACCTGTGAAGTGTGTAGTTCAGCATTTAGAGTTTTTTTTCAGCATAAAAAGAACACAGGCTGATACACACAGATGAAGAAGGTGGTTCATCTCCAGATCTTGCAACGTTGAAAAGAGATATGGGAACAAATAAAGGTACAAAAATTATTCATGTGAAGTGTGTGCATTAGCATTTTCAAAAAGCTCATGTTTAAAAAATCACATGCAGATGCATACTGGTGAAAAACCATATTCGTGTGAAGTGTGTGGTTCAGCTTTTTCAATGAAATGCAGTTTAAAGAAGCATATGTGTACACATACTGGTGAGAAACCACATTCATGTGAAGTGTGTGGCTCAGCATATTCACAGAAATCATATTTAAAATATCACATGCGGACACATACTGGTGAGAAGCCATATTCATGTGAAGTGTGTGGTTCAGCATTTTCACAGAACTCGTATTTGAAAGATCACATGAGGACACATACTGGTGAGAAACCATATTCATGTGAAGTGTGTGGGTCAGCATTTTCTGGGAGCTCTCATTTAAAAAGACACATGAGAACACATACTGGTGAGAAACCATTTTCATGTGAAATGTGTGGTTCAGCATATTCATGTCGATCAAATTTAAGAATTCACATGTACACACATACTGCAGAAAAACCATATTCATGTGAAGTATGTGGTTCAGCATTTTCACTGAGAGCAACCCTAGGATCTCACACGCGAACACATAGTGGTGAGAGAATTTATTCATGTGAAGTATGTGGTTCAGCCTTTTCAGTGAGATGCAGTTTTAAAAGACACATGCGCACACATACTGGTGAGAAACCATATGCATGTGAAGTATGTGTGTCCAGATTTTCTCGGAAGTCAAATTTACTAGTACACATGCGATCCCATACTGGAGAAAAGAAATATTCTTGTGAAGTGTGTGGTTCAACATTTTTAACAAGTTCCAACTTAAAATCTCACATGAGGAGACATACTGGTGAGAAGCCATATTCATGTGAGATGTGTGACTCAACATTTGCATCTATTTCAACTTTAAAATATCAAATTATATTCATGTGAAGCGTGTGGATCAGCATTTTTAAAGAACACAGGTTTAAAAAGTCACATGCGGACACATACTGGTGAGAAACCATATTCATGTGAAGTATGTGGATCAGCATTTTCACGGAGATCTAATTTAAAAATTCACATGCGAACTCATACTGGTGTGAAACCATACTCATGTAAAGTGTGTGGATTGGCATTTTCATAGAAATCAAGCCTAAATATCACTTGCAGATACATTCCATGTATATCAGACATCATTATGTTAAAAAAAAAGCAAATATAAAATATCCTGCATTTGGTGCAGGGTGTCTATGATATGTTTATTGTTAAACAACAGAAACTTAAAATGTCACTGAAATAATTTCATCGTAATCATTAGTTACAGAATTGGATAGTATGTGATGAAAAAGGTCAAGTGTGTGAATTTAAATTTCAAGTAATTTTTTTTACCCTATTCACTGGTGATCAAATAATTTGCATTAGTTATTTGGTTTTAAACAACTTGATCTAAAACTTTGACCTGAGTGACACCAATATTGTACATATCTTGCTTTGCCAATAAAAATAATATCTTTATATTTTTATTTCAATTGATTATATTTCAGTGCAGACACGTACAACTATCATATATGGGACCTAAGCAATTGCCAAGTGTAGATGAAAGAACAAATCCAAAATTTTGCCAAGAACACCTATAAAATGGATTCTACTTCTGATGATGAGAATGACAATTCAAAAATACAACCTCGGATCATTCAAATAAGGATCACCTTTTTCTGGTGGTGAAGCACCCTAGTAGAGAGTTCTCAGACACTCTGTACCTCATTTCCATAAAAATCCCTCTCTTGCATCTCCCAAAACTTCTCTTGTGTACAAGTTAGAATATTTTCCTTTTCCCTTTCTAGTTTGTGAAGTAAATACTTCACTTACACATTCAGAAAGACAATTCTAACGATTTGAATATCATAATAATTTTCAACTTCAAACATAATGCTTCTTGGGATCCCAGAAAGCCGGAAATACCTTTAAGCTTTTGTCACATCACTATAAACATTTCATATGGCAGAATGTGTTAAAAAATTAACTTAAGATTAGGTACCTCAAAAGATAATGAATTTTAAAAAATGAAAAATCTTTCTTGAAGCTTTTATTTCAGCTTTACTTTTAAGCTGTTGTGTAAACATTACCACCCCTCTTGAAGATGAACTTGTTTTCGTCTGTGAACAAAGACTTTAAATAGTGGCATGTCAAATTGACTGAAAGAAGGTTTTAGACAGAGAATTTTAGCTGAGCTAGTTATTGACTTTCAGGCGATTTCTGTTTTTACCAACCTATTAAAACCCTTTTATTGTTAAAATGTTATTTGGCGTTTGTCTCTACTAACCCCAAATCAACATCATTACAGTGGCGACGAGAGATTCGTTCATCACGCTGATGGAGAATTTTTAACTAGGTGGACTATATAAAAAAATTTTTTTTTCTGAAGAAACAAAAAAAAACAAAAAAAACAAAATACGTCGAACTTTTTTCTTCACGAAGAAATGGGATTTCAACGTGCCAAAAAGAAGTTTGACTTGACAGCTTATTGTTTATATTTTTGTTTTTCCCTTTTTCTGTTTTCGAAAAGTGTTTTGTGTAATCTATTACGCATAATGGAAGATTTGATTTTTAACGAAAATTTTTTGCAAAGTCAAATTCAGCAACAAGAGCACCACAAATTGTTTCAGGGAACAACTATTGGGGTAGATAGATAGACTAAAGTTCTTAGCTGAGCTTTATTGACTACTCAGGCGATTTTGTAAATTTACCAACCTATTAAAACCCTTTTTATTGTTACGTGTTATTTGGCGTTTGTCTCTGTAACCCCAAATCAACATCATAACAGAAATAATAGATAAAATTTTTTGTGATAGAGAGAGTCTGGAAACACAAATTCACAATATTTATTTTTTTAAAAAATTGGAGGTTGATTTGAACAGCGAAATTAGATCAGAGCCTTTTGTTTACTGATCTAAAATGATAAAGGGCAGGAGCAAAACCCATCCAACTGGGTTTTCTATCTTGGAAAATCGAAATAATTTTGATTGAGTACAACTTGGAATAGAGCTGAGTAAGCAGGTGGACTTTTTGAATTAAATAATTTTTTGAAACAGTTAAAACCCCGTGATAAAAATAATTCAGTTTAATCAAAGGATTTTTCTATATAAACGCGTTTATGCTGAAAAGAGGCAGACGGAAGAGAGAGACAGAAGAGAATTAGCTCAGGCAAGAGTTGGCCTAGAGGCAGTGGGAACAAGTTGAGACTCAAGAAGGAGAGAAAGGACGTCAGAGATTGGAATGAAGCGTCCGCTAACATGTACTGTTGATATAAGTACCGCAGCTTCTGCTACCATGAATATTACTTCTACTGCTAAGGGGGAACGCCACTATAAACTTTAAGCCGCGCCCAGAAATCTTATTACCCCATCGCAAGAGTCGTATATCGTTCTGAGACGATTTAACAAGTTAATCATAACACACACACTCTCTCTCTGTCCAGAATCCAGTGTATGCGTTTTTACGTCAATTACTTTTCTTTTCTGTAACCCATTTTCTTTTCTATACTATTCTTTTCTGCTATATAAAAGACATTAACAATTCAATCATTGATTAGTTGTTTGTCCGGCTTTCTGCAGATATTAATTTATTTTTTGCTGCATTCTAAATTTCTTAGCGCAGACTCTCCAGCCGTATCTACATCTTCAGTCGACCGTGAATGAATGAACATCTCTTATGCTTTCTGGATCAAACCAAACACAACGTGGACAGGAAGCAGGATTAAACCAGCGGACCGGTCGAATAATCTACGGATGCTCAGGAGACCTACGGCCACTCCCTTAAGTTTGGTTAGGACTGAGTAGACACCACAACCCAGAGAGTAAGACGTCGGAGGTTGGGACGAAAGTGTTAGACTATCTTCAATGAGAAAAAATACTTTTCTCTACTTCAAAACTAATTTAAATTGACTGGAAAGAGACTTCAGAGATTTTAGCACCATTCTTAGCCATCTTTCAGCGCAATTTAATTATCTTTATTAAAACCTCTTTCAAAACTAAAATATGATTTTCTTAAATATTTTATCTGTAATATTAAATGATATAAATTTTAGTTAATCTTTTTTGAAACAAATATTACTTTTAGTTTAAAATATCACAGAAATGCATTTTTAAACACAAATGAAGGTTTTTATTTAAGTTGTTGATAGTTTGACTGACAGCCGAAAATACTCCTGGAAAATATATGAATCGACCACTTCTCCTCCAGCCATATGTAAAGTAATAGGACTTCTATCAGTAACCTGTATTTCCAAAACATTCTTACAATCCAAAGCTATTTTCTGGCTTTAAATAACCTGTAAAAGTTTGATAAGACCTAAAAAAAGCAATCAGTCCGCATCACTGTTTCCTTCTTTCCTTGGCCGTCTCTTTGGGTGTGGCTTGCTTTCCAGTATATTCAGCCCCTGTATTTATTGTCTCAGTTTTACTAGTTCATAGAACACACCTTCTATCTATGGCCTTGTTCTTACTCTGCCAACACATTAACTTATACCTGCCTTGCCCTGGCCTACATAATCTCTCTCCAAATGACCATTCCAGTATGTCATGAGGTACCTCCTTTTACCAATCTTGTAAAAAAGGACAATCTGTTTTCACATGAACCCTCTGAACTCATTTGTTGCAGAACAGTGTTGCCTTTTTTTTTCCTTTTATCCATTCTTTACTTCTGCCAACCCATCCTGTTATATAGTCCCTAACTTTTCATGTATGGACCAGTGTGGCCATTAAGGTTAAGGTAGCTAGTTCCACCCTAAAACACTCTTCCTGAACTTTCATATTTTTCAAGGCCTTTTCTCAGCCAATTGAACCTAACCCCTGTATCTTCTTTCTGTTTGGTATCTTGATGTGCATTTTGTAAATTCTAAAAGATAGCCAGACTCACCAATGACCAAACTGTTATATATTTGCAGACATTTTGATCCACCATTGCACTCCATATACCCACCCTGCTCTTCCATGTACATCCCAGTCAACCTGTAAAATGTTGATAAGACCTAAAAAACCAATCAATCCACATCACTGTTTCCTTCTTTCCCTGGCCGTCTCTTTGGGTGTGGCTTGTTTCCAGATATTCCCCCCCTGTATTTGTTATATCTCAGTTTTACTCGTTCATAGAACACACTTTATAACTATTTGTTTTTTATTCTGCCAACACATTAACTTATGCCTGCCTTGTCCTGGCCTACATAATCTATCCAGTATGTCATGTGCCTCCTTCACCAATCTTGTAACAGAGGACAATCACATGACACTTGAACCCATTTGTTGCAGAACAGTGTTGCCTTTTATTTCCTATCTTATCCATTCTTTACTCTTCAACCCATCCTGTTTTATAGTCCCAACTCTTTCATGTATGGACCATCCATTAAAAGGTAGCTAGTTCCACCCTAAAACACTCTTCCTAAACTCTCATATTCCTCAAGGCCTTCACAAAATTCTCAGCCAATTGAACCTTAACCCCTGTATCTTCTTTCTGTTTGGTATCTTGATGTGCATCTTTGTAAATTCTAAAAGATAGCCAGACTCACCAATGACCAAACTGTTATATATTTGCAGACATTAGCTGGAGCTGATCCACCATTGCACTCCATATACCCACCCTGCTCTTCCATGTACATCCCAGTCAACTCTGTAAAATGTTGATAAGACCTAAAAAACCAATCAATCCACATCACTGTTTCCTTCTTTCCCTGGCCGTCTCTTTGGGTGTGGCTTGCTTTCCAGTATATTCACCCCCTGTATTTGTTATATCTCAGTTTTACTCGTTCATAGAACACACTTTATAACTATGGCCTTGTTTTTATTCTGCCAACACATTAACTTATGCCTGCCTTGTCCTGGCCTACATAATCTATCCAGTATGTCATGAGGTGCCTCCTTCTACCAATCTTGTAACAGAGGACAATCACATGACACTCTGAAACCATTTGTTGCAGAACAGTGTTGCCTTTTTTTCCTATCTTATCCATTCTTTACTTCTGCCAACCCATCCTGTTTTATAGTCCCTAACTCTTTCATGTATGGACCAGTGGGGCCATTAAGGTTAAGGTAGCTAGTTCCACCCTAAAACGGTCTTCCTAAACTCTCATATTCCTCAAGGCCTCCACAAAATTCTCAGCCAATTGAACCTTAACCACTGTATCTTCTTTCTGTTTGCTATATTGATATGACATTTTTGCAAATTCTAAAAGATAGCCAAACTCACTAAACTGTTATATATTTACAGACATTAGCTGGAGCTGATCCACCATTGCACTTCATATCCCTTCCCCCTGCTCATCCATGTACATCCTAGTCAACTCTGAGGCCAATCCATCAGATCAGTTTTAGGTAATCTTGACCAACTCATCTCCTGTCAGTTTACAAAATATCATCTTCATTGTGACAATAAATTACATCCAGGAGCAAGGCCTTCGCCTTCATCATCATCATCATCACCAGCGGATCCGCGACTGACCAGCCTCCGCCTTTGCCCTCATCATCACCAGCGGACCCACGACCTGCAAGCAACTCTGCTTTATTTCATTCAACCAGATTACCAGACAATCTGGAGATTGAAGGTTTTGAGAATCCTGAGATCTCTGACCCAGAGTGGTAGCACCTATTAGGGTCCCAGCTATGGGCAGATGTTGAGCCCCCCACCAATCAAAACCCCCTATGAAAGTATAAAAATACAAACAATACATTTTTTTTTATAAAAACATTTCAATAATACATAACCAGCAATAATTTTTATCTATAGTTGAAGGCATACAATTTCATTCAAAATATATTTAGTTAAAGCCATAAAATTGTGTTCAAATTATTTAGATTTTGGTATTAAACTACCCATAGAGATGTTAATATTTGTGTTTGTTAGAGGATTTCTAACAGTCTACCTCAGGAAGAGGAGGAAGTAATGGAGACAATATTTGACACCTTCAATATGCAAAGGCCTCAAGCAATTTCAGAACCGCAAAAATCAAGCAGAAAAAGAAAATTTACAGAGCCTTTGATGATTAATCCGAAGAGGAAAAAATATTAGACCCCTGTGAGGTAAAAACTTCGGAGGAGGGTGTCATGGGTCCTTACCTAGATCGACAGAATGAACTCTTCCTAAAGCTTATGTATACTACGTCTCTCAAGAGAGACGGACGGTATTGAATCGAGTCGAGCTGATAGTAGTTCACTCCAAACCAGTCTGACAGTCATACTAACACCTTTCATTTCTTGTATTATTTTTCGTGTAATATATTCTTTGTTATTTCTACTCGTGTGTTTCGTGTTGTTCTTCCATGGTCCTAACCTTGGACCATAACAGTGTTAAACAAAATCAGCTACACGACCAACATGAACTTTCATAGCATATATCCAGGTATCATACCCAGAAGTTAGGTCACTTCCGGTTACTCAAGACACTCCTACCGAACCCGGATTTCAGTGACCTTCAAATAGTCAAAGCACTAGTCTAAGAAAACAAAAAAAAAAACAAAAAAACCATCAACAAAACTTTTCCAGGGGAAAATTATATCTGCAAACTTTATATAATACACTTCTGCATTGCCCTAACAACATATGCCTGAATAACAATGGCGGCAGAATTAATTTAATACGACATTCAGGACACGTGTCTCTGACTGGCACCTGTTCAGCATGAGGACCACGGGGTCGAGCAGATGTGCTCCCCGTCCTTGCCACCAGCAGCCGTAGCCATTGTCGTTGCAGCCACTACAGTCATCATCTATACCAGCAGTAGTAGCAGCAGCACCTGTAGCTGTCGTCATCACAGACACTCCTCATTTGCCTTTAACATCACCAGCGAACCCGTGACTGAGCAGCCTCCACCTTCGTCCTCATCATCACTAGCGGACCCGTGACTGACCAGCCTTCGCCTTCGTCCTCATCATCACCAGCAGACCACGACTGACTAGCCTTCGTCCTCATCACCAGCGGACCCGCGACTGACCAGCCTTCGCCTTCGTCCTCATCATCACCAGCAGACTCACGACTGACCAGCCTTCGCCTTCGTTCTCATCCTCACCAGCAGACTCACCACTGACCAGCCTTCGCCTTCGTCCTAATCATCACCAGCGGACCCGCGCCTGACCAGCCTTCGCCTTCGTCCGTATCATCACCAGCAGACCCACGACTGACCAGCCTTCGCCTTCGTCCTCATCATCACCAGCAGACCCACGACTGACCAGCCTTCGCCTTCGTCCTCATCATCACCAGCGGACCCGTGACTGACTAGCCTTCGCCTTCGTCCTCATCATCACCAGCAGACTCACGACTGACCAGCTTTCGCCTTCGTCCTCATCATCACCAGCAGACTCACGACTGACCAGCCTTCGCCTTCGTCCTCATCATCACCAGCAGACCCACGACTGACCAGCCTTCACCTTCTTTCGTATCATCACCAGCAGACCCACGACTGACCAGCCTTCGCCTTCGTCCTCATCATCACCAGCAGACTCACCACTGACCAGCCTTCGCCTTCGTCCTCATCATCTCCAGCGGACCCGTGACTGACCAGCCTTCGCCTTCGTCTTCATCATCACCCGCAGACTCACGACTGACCAGCCTTCGCCTTCGTTCTCATCATCACCAGCAGACTCACGAGTGACCAGCCTTCGCCTTCGTCCTCATCATCACCAGCAGACTCCCGACTGACCAGCCTTTGCCTTCGTCCTCATCATCACCAGCAGACCCACGACTGACCAGCCTTCGCCTTCGCCCGTATCATCACCAGCAGACCCACGACTGACCAGCCTTCGCCTTCGTCCGTATCATCACCAGCAGACCCACGACTGACCAGCCTTCGCCTTCGTCCTCATCATCACGAGCAGACTCACCACTGACCAGCCTTCGCCTTCGTCCTCATCATCACCAGCGGACCCGTGACTGACCAGCCTTCGCCTTCGTCTTTATCATCACCCGCAGACTCACGACTGACCAGCCTTCGCCTTCGTCCTCATCATCACCAGCAGACTCACCACTGACCAGCTTTTGCCTTCGTCCTCATCATCACCAGCGGACCCGTGACTGACTAGCCTTCGCCTTCGTCCTCATCATCACCAGCAGACTCACGACTGACCAGCTTTCGCCTTCGTCCTCATCATCACCAGCAGACTCACGACTGACCAGCCTTCGCCTTCGTCCTCATCATCACCAGCAGACCCACGACTGACCAGCCTTCACCTTCTTTCGTATCATCACCAGCAGACCCACGACTGACCAGCCTTCGCCTTCGTCCTCATCATCACCAGCAGACCCACGACTGACCAGCCTTCACCTTCTTTCGTATCATCACCAGCAGACCCACGACTGACCAGCCTTCGCCTTCGTCCTCATCATCACCAGCAGACTAACCACTGACCAGCCTTCGCCTTCGTCCTCATCATCTCCAGCGGACCCGTGACTGACCAGCCTTTGCCTTCGTCCTCATCATCACCAGCAGACCCACGACTGACCAGCCTTCGCCTTCGCCCGTATCATCACCAGCAGACCCACGACTGACCAGCCTTCGCCTTCGTCCGTATCATCACCAGCAGACCCACGATCGACCAGCCTTCGCCTTCGTCCTCATCATCACGAGCAGACTCACCACTGACCAGCCTTCGCCTTCGTCCTCATAATCACCAGCGGACCCGTGACTGACCAGCCTTCGCCTTCGTCTTTATCATCACCCGCAGACTCACGACTGACCAGCCTTCGCCTTCGTCCTCATCATCACCAGCAGACTCACGACTGACCAGCTTTTGCCTTCGTCCTCATCATCACCAGCAGACTCACCACTGACCAGCTTTCGCCTTCATTCTCATCATCACCAGCAGACCCACGACTGACCAGCCTTCGCCTTCGTCCTCATCATCACTAGCAGACTCACGACTGAACAGCCTTCGCCTTCGTCCTCATCATCACCAGCAGACTCACGAGTGACCAGCCTTCGTCCTCATCATCACCAGCAGACTCACGAGTGACCAGCCTTCGTCCTCATCATCACCAGCAGACTCACGAGTGACCAGCCTTCGCCTTCGTCCTCATCATCACCAGCAGACTCACGACTGACCAGCCTTCGCCTTCGTCCTCATCATCACCAGCAGACTCACGACTGACTAGCTTTCGCCTTCGTCCTCATCATCACCAGCAGACTCACGAATTTAATTCGAAGGCCGTTCGTAACCCGATGTGTTCGTAAACCGAAACTATTTTCCCAATAGGAATCAATGTAGAGAAAAAAAAAGTCACAGTACAATAAATTTGGAAAAGAAAAGTCCGCCACAATACACGAATATTTACAACACGGCGGTCGACTCAGAAATGATTTCGTTCGGGTTAACTCGGTTCAGCTATGTTGTTCGAGAACCGAAATTTTGTTCGATAAGCGAGGCATTTTCATCTGGAATTTTCTAGTTCGAAAACCGATTTGTTCGACATGTGGGACGTTCAGGAACCGATGTTCATCTGTACACGCCAAAAACAAGCACACGCATGCGCGCTCACACACAGACACAAATACACACGCAATAACAAAATTAAAACAAAATAATTAAAATAAATAAAAATAATATAAAATAAAATAAAAATAATATATAACAAATAAAAAATAATTTGTCCCTTTTATTTATTTATTTATTTTATTTTATTTTTTTTTTTTGCAATTTCATCGATTGTCCAATCAACAACCAGGAAATTTTAGACAAGTGCTCACTCGAGGAAAATTAGACACGGTTTCAGGTCAAACAGGAGAGAACTAGTCAGACATGCCTGGTCGCAAACTCGTTAAATATTATTTGATTTTGCCTTTATTTATCAATTTTTTGATAATTAATCCCTTAACTGTTACCTCGTGGCTCCTCAAATCACCCCCTTATACCAACCTTTTCTTGGTTACCTCAAGCTCCCTCTAATATCATACAAATCCTTCCCATGACTCTCAGAGGAAAAAAAAATACTCTCACAAACAGGGTCAAACCTTATTTTTATTATCAGAAAATTCACTTCCTTAAAAAAAAAAACAAAAAAACATTGTGTATTTATTTATTTATTCACTGTCCATTTTATTTAAAATTGGTGTCCTGAATTGTTTTTAAATTTTAAAACAAAGTTAACGACCTGCCCACCTGTGTAGTGCGTTAAAAAAAAAAGTTTGTAATTTTGTCACCGGTTAGTGTTCGAGATCTGGTATTGTTGACGTTTTCTTTTAAGACAGACGGGTTATCTTCGCTCTTAGAACCATGGCGCAACGCAATCTTCCCTAGTTATTTTTTTCTGGACTTAGTTTTATAGACAAGTTCGAGTATTTTATGTCAGTATCTATGTCACTACAGTAGTCAACAAATAAATTATTTTTCCTCACTCATTAACATTTTTTTTTGTTTTTTCGTTGTTTTTTTTTTTTTTGTTTTAAACTTTATTCCCTGTTGCGCTGGGACCCTGACCTCAGCTAATCCTTCCCCAACCCACGAAACAGAAAATAAAATAAAATAAATATAAAAATTTGTTAGTACAAAAAAAAAAAAACTAATTCGGAGATTTAAAAAATAGGACGAAACATTAGTTTGTAAAATAAATTAATTAACCTTTCAAGAAATTAGTGCTTTTTTTTGTGGGTGGGGACACAACAAAATCTTTCCGTTTATTTCTTCGTGTCTTGACTTTGTGAAAGTCATTTGGAAATTTCCCAGCACACCAGTTTTTTTTTTTCTTTTACTTTCACTTGATAAATAGGAATTTTGAAAATTTATTTGTATATTATGGTAACTTTCAACAACTTAGTAATACCACCCGAGAAAAAAAAAAAAAAAATGACATTTAGTGACACATACTTTACAATTTGACTTTGCGTACAGTAAACAGAAACTAATCAAAACTTATAAGCAAAAAATTCATTTCCATCTTTCTTTTTTTTTTTTTTTCCCTAAAAAAACATATGTGTGGAGTTTGGGAGATTTTTTTTTTTACACGGATCCCCGATATATTTTATATTTTTAAAAATTTTTATTTTTCAAACTTGTTTTTTATTTGGAAAAATACAAAAAAAATTATAATTTAAATTAAAATCAACACTTAAATTTTGTTTTATATAATACAAATTTAACATTTTTTTTTTTTTTTAGATTTTTAATCTTTTTTTTTTTTTTAAGTTTAATTTAAAAAAATGAAAATAAATACAGGGTATTTATTTTATTTAAAATTAAAATTCCTGTTCGATCATGTAAAAACTAACTTTCAACATTTTTAAAATTTAATTTTTAGTTTAATTAGTTTCTAAAAGTAAAAAAAAAAAAAAAAATACTGCATAAGGTTTTAGTTAATTTTTGTAACATCAGTTCCTTTATTTTAGAAGATGAACCGTTTCTTGCCAGAGAATCATTTTTATTTTAAATGTCTAATTACCAAGCCCCCCCCCCCCCCGGGGTCTATGAGGGAAAAAAAAGGGGCTATAGAGAGTTATTGATGCGCATTTGGGACTTTTCATTTTTAGATGAAGTGGATTTGCAGATAATATATACATTATTATTATTATTATTATTATCAGGAGGAGATGAGGACTGGTACAAGGCCTAGGGTCTCGTACTTACCCCAGAATAGTATTACGCCTCGCTCTACTAAGTTTTCATAAGGGAGTGTATCATATCGGATAGAAATTTGTTAGTGGAACCTAATTATGTCCAGTCTATAAATAGATCATATGCAAAGTAGGCGAACAATTGAGCTAGAAAAATAGGAAAGATATACATATTTAATTTATCTAAAAATACAAATTAGAAACATGACATAATCATTCCATCTTAAATAAATCAAGGGTTAATTTTGTGTGTGTGTTTTCGTTAATTTTTTAACATAAACTTGAGATCCCTCCCCCTTCTGTTAAAAAAAAAAAAGTCGAACAATTTTAAAACATATTCAACATTAAGAATAAAAAAAAATAGTGAATTTTTTTTCTATATATATATATTTTTTTTTGAGACTTAGGATTTAAGCAAAACAACTTCACGCATCTTGACGGCGCCCAATCGTATCAGAATGACGTCAAAATCCGTGAAAATATTTCATTCTTTAATAATTAGTCAGTTGTGTTTCGTTTACTTTAACGTTTCATTTTTTTTTTCTTAATAATGTTCGCCCAATACAAATTCCAAAGGCCACTCAAGATAGTGTTTCTGTTTAGAGCTGTTAGCGTAAGAAAGGTTAAGATAACAGGGAAGTCGGTCAGTTCAGTTATTTGCCATGCGTGATACACGCTTAGGCGATCATGTATCTTTCGATACGTGACTGACAAGGCAGATTTTTTCCCACGCAGTAGGTTGCCATTTCTTTCTGTGGTAGACCAGTTTCCATCCAAGGCTATAGAACCCGGTCTGTTCTACTATTTACCCATAGCTTAGAAGTAGAGGATTCATACTTTTCCAATTTAGTTTAAAATCATGTAATGGATTCGACTGAATTGAACTTTGCTTTCCTTTCCTCAATTGCCGCTATAGGGAAGACAGACAGCTTTTTTTTTTTTTGGAAATTCAAGATTTAATTTATCAGGAAAGAACTCTTAGGAGTACAGAGAGTTCAAGTAGGTTTTAGAAGGAACCGGAAACCCAATCCTAAACAGGAAACAAAAGACCGGGAAAGAGTGTGAACCGGACTATAGAAGTTTATATAAGTGTAGGTAGAAAAAAAATCAAGTGTTGATAAGATAGCGGGAATTACAAGCCACTACCGGGAGATCCCCCCTCCCATATTCAGGCTTGTCCCCCTCCCATTTTTTCAGGCTTGTCCCCCCTTCTTTATCAGGTTCGAGGAAAACATTATTATTATTATTATTAGTAGTAGTAGTATTAGCATTATTATTATTAGTAGTAGCATTAGTATCATTATTATTACTATTATTGTTATTTTTATTTTCTTTGATTTACTGGCGTGTATATTTCTTTCCGGGTCCCGCCCAGGGACCTAAATTTAGAGATGGCATCATGACGCTTTTTCTGACAAAAAAAAAAAAAAAAAAAATAGATAAAGCCCTTCGTAAAATTTGGGCTGTACTTGTCAGAACAATTTTTTTTTTTTTTTTTGCATGGACTTTTTTAATCCCTTCAATTAGTCTACTGCAATCTTTTCTAACCAGTCCTTTTTTTTTTTTTTTTTAACAGGGATTGTTGATGTTCTTCTTATATGCCACATTTTTTCCTAGATTTCTATTTCTAGGTCCTTATTATTATTATTTTTATTAGTAGTAGTAGTTTTAGTTATTATCATTATTATTATTATTATTAGGAGCATTAATATTAACTATTATTAGTAGTATTAGTAGTAGTAGCAGTATCATTAGTAGTAGCATTGGTAGTATAAGGCCTAGCATTATTATTAGTAGTAGTATCATTATTATTATTATTAGTAGTAGTAGTAGTAGTAGTATTAATATAATAATAATAACAACAACAACCACCTCCTCCTCCTGGATATAGCACCACCAAATTTTTCTTCTTCCTTTGATTTATCTGAGATGCAAGATAAGAGAAGGTAATAAATAATTTAGATAACGCCACAGACTTTGGAAAAACGCATTTTAAATAATTTAAATACCGTCTTTGAAATTAAAGTTCCCTTCTGTTTGAAAGATAAAAAGGTCTACTGTAAATAAATTTCTGTATATGAATAAACTTTTAAGGCATTGATAGCATTTTTTGTCACTTATCAACTCATCGAGCCGCCATTGTATAGGGGGGGGGAAGAAAAAAAAGTAAAACAATAAATTAAAAAATGCGCTTCAAAATCCAGTATTTGAGTTGAAGATGTGTTTCGAAGTTAGAAAATTTAAGAATTAATTAACTGGATTTAAAAAAAAAGTAATATTTACCTTTTACTTAAATCAGAATGTAAGCAAATATATGGATATAGATCCGACAGTATGAAGAAAAATATACAGAAAAAACAAACAAAAATCTTAATATGCAATTATGCTGTATTAATGTTAATATAAAGTCAACGTCGGACGTTTCGGTCTATTTTAGACCATCTTCAGGACCTTTTCATTTAAACATAATTAACATTAGAACATATAAAAATTCAACACGAAAAGACGATGGACATAAGAGCAAGAACTAATCCAAACAGATAACTGAAATTTTTTTCATATAAGATCAGCGTTCCGTTTAAAATATGATCACGTCGTCGTCATTGGGGGCGATGTTGTGAAAACGTATTCGAAGATGATTTTTAATATTAAAATATTAAAAAAATTTGATTGAACTATTTTATATAAAAGTTCAAGAAATCCCTTCCGTTGATAAGGAATATCCAAGATCAACAGATTCTTATATATATATATAAGCTTGAAGTCCTCCATTACAATTGTATATTTAAATATAAGAATCTATTGATCAAATAAATTTTCAAGGATTTACGATCGAACTTTTTTAAAATTGTTCCATCGTTCTGATATTTTGAAATCATTTTTGATTTGCTTTTAAACAGCCAAATGAAAATGTCCTGAAGATGGTCTAAAATTAAATCAGAATTGGTTTTTTTTTTTTTTCTTAAGATCAAAAACAGACACACGAGGAATCTCTTCCATTGGATTATCTGATACTCAATATTTCGAATAGAAAAATTTGAGATAAGGGAAACCAACAATGAATAATATTCAAGCATTTGGTGACAGAACGTGGGAAAGAAGGAATTGTTGAGAGCTGCAAGGAATAAAAATGTGGAAAGCCATGATCGCCTACGTCCTGAAAAAACATTTGAATATTTAAATGAAAAAATACCTATTTATTGGTTAAAGATAAAATAGGGATATAAAATTCTCTTGGTTAAATGTTAAAAATGCAGGAAAAAAAACGTTAAGTTTTTAAAAGCCCTAAAGAAATTCAGGAAGACCAGTATTTTGCTTGATAAACAAAAATTCGTTATTTATTTACTTTTAAAAGTAAATTTTATTCATTTAAAAATCAAATTTTTTTTCATTTGTAACCAGGGTTTTCTAAAAAACCAGCATTTATTATTGTTAATTGGTCCGGTTCCTTGTACCGCGGTGATAAACAAATGTATGAACCAGTAAAAAAGAACTTGAATTTTTATTATGGAATAACACAGATATATTACAAACAGGAATATATATCATAGAAATTCTTTCAGAGTGTTTTTTTAAAAAATCAAAAACAGTATATTAATTGTCTGAACGCGAAAATGTTTCGGACTCCTTGCTGACTCGACTGAAAAAATATGAATGACTTAATTTTGAAATTTCAATTTTGTAAAACTGAATAGTAAACAGTCAACCCCCCCCTCCAAAGACCCATGTCATTTAAGGCCGGTTTAATTTTTTATATATATATATATATATATATATATATATATATATATATATAATAATTAAAAAATGTTATATTTATGGGAAAATGTGCTGAATATCAGTGACAACGTATATTTTTAAAAAATATTTTTTGTGGACATCGATATCAATAAAAAAAATTATGAAAATTTGTTTCATGTTTAAACGCAATTGTCATTTTACGGTGTTTACTCGTTTATAAATATATAGATCGAGATGTATGAAAATGTCTTTTTTAATTTTAATCCGAGCGCGTGCACCCTACAATTTTTTTTATTTGCCCACAAATGGCTATTGTTAAACTTCCGCGATGCTTCCTATCCTGTGTTGTTCTTTTTCAGGACTTTTTCCTGTCAGCATAATTTTCTTCTTTTTTTTGTTACTGTATTTAAAACAAAAAGAAAAAATTAAACAATGACGCATTTGAAAGATGATAAGCCTGATTTACAAACGTTTTTTTGAAATGAAATTTGTAAACGCTTTATACGCCCCCATATTGTTGTGGGTTATATTGCATAAAGAGTAACTCGATTTTTTATATACGTTTGGGAGGCAATTATATTGGTTTTTACATTTTAAAATTTCATATAAAATATTAAATTCATGTTTTATATTTATTTATTTTTTCTTTATTGAATTTTTTAGTTTTTATATATTATTGTTGCCATTAAATAGATCATCAATTTTCAATGTAATTGAGTTTTGTTTTTAATTTTATGTCCTTTGTATGTGATTGATTCTTAGTTTCTATTTTAAATTTTTTCATGTTTCTTACTTTTTACTCTCTGTAATCCCTTTAACTCATGCTATAACTCTTTAATCCCTTTACTATATATATATCCACATTTGTAATAACTTTTACTCTGGAATATATATACTGTAACAATTTAATGGAAATTCCCCTTTCTCTATCCCCTTTTTTTTTTTCTATTTTGTAACCCTTTTTTAAAACTTCAATTTCTTTTAAATCCAATATTCAAGTAAATAATGCAATTCTCTATATAAAACTGTAAAAAAATTTATTGGATTTAAACTGTTAACATTTTAATCCTTTTTTCATTTCTTTATGGCAATTTTAAAAATAAGTGTAACATTCTCTTTTGAACCCTTTAAATTAAAGAAAATAACCCCTTTTGTCGGTCCCCTTTTTTATAGGAAAGGTTAAATTTATTTATGTATTACCTTAAAAAGTTTCCCACAATCTGTATCCCCTTCTCTCCAATCTAAATTTTTATCTTTGAAATTTTGTATTTATTCCTACATTTTTTTTTAATTTCATTTATTTTTGTAATTTTTATTGTTTTGTTTAAATGCAGTGGTTTTCTTTTGTATAATCCCTTTCCCTCTGCTCAGCATGCTCCTGCTATATTTTTAGAAAATAGTTATATAATTTCCAAATAAAATCTTGAATGTTATTGGATTTACCTGGCATTTCGGCCTCAGTCCCTCTGTCTTTTCTAAAATACTTAAATAACAACTGTCTATATGCATTTCCTCTATTATTCATTTTAAATTTTTAATATCTTTATCCCCAAATTTCTACAAAGAAAAATTTTTACATAGTAATTTTCCAAGGTAACACATAGATTGGATAAAATGCCGAAAGTAAAGGGCACCCAGTGAACTCGAACTCACTAATTTTCGTAATTGTTCTAGCGAGACAAACTTGATCATAAATATTACAATATAATAAGGTGCCCAAAAGATTAAAATTTTTATTATTCATTATTAGGACGTATTAAATTTGAGATATTATTGTTGCAAAGTAAAGTTTTATTAAACGATGTTGCGGGTCCGATAAGGATGTCGACCCCACAAGCTTTTGGTAAACAAAGGTGATTTAGCTAAGACAATGAGGGGACAAAGGCAAAGGTTTCTTACGAAACAATAAAAATAATAATTTAATTATCCAAAATGTACAAATATTCCCTATTCTGGAGGAATATTTGTATCGGTGTCCACTCCGGTTTGAATGGTTTCCTTTCTGAAAAGTTGATTGATAAAGTGATTTTAACAAACGAAATTTTAGATGTGGCATTAAGCCGAAAGTAAAAAAGCAAACAAACTTTAATGCAATGGGAATCGAACACACTACTCAGTCGTAATTGTTCTATTGATTTCCCCAATTCGTAAAAAATTGAGATTTTTAAACTGAATTTAAAAAGAAACGTTTTAAAATTTAATAAAAATTTTATGTTATTTAAAACTTGACATAACATTAAAAAAATGTAAGATCACTAATTTTTTTTTATCGGTTATTTTACAATTTGATTTTTTTTGCCCTGTTCCTTTCTCGATCCGTCCGACAAATATCAATGTTGGATGTTCAGGCTTGCAGATGAAACACTTTTCAATCATTTTGATCTCTAAACTAAACATTAAATCTGTTACGAAAAAAAACTAAACAAAATGAACACAAAACGATCAGCTTTAAAAAAAATATCGTAACTGGAAAAACAGAATGAAAAAAAACAATGTTAACAACAATTACTTTTTTTTTACCCAACCCAGTTCTGCGGAATCAGAATCAACGTTGAGTTTAAGCAAGCGAATGAGCCAATTGGAGTAAAGTGCCATGCAGATTTAAATTTTTCCCATCATGTGACGAATGCAGCTATCGATTTTTTTTTTTGCTCTGCTGATATAAGTTAACATTCGTGTCAGGTCAGATCTTGATCTCACGCTGGCCAGTAGAATCTTTCCTGACTATTCGTGGAAGCCAGCTATAGGCTTCTCAAGACTCTGGCCAGTATTTAATGGCCGCAAACTACATGAAAACTGCCGAAGAAGCATGAAAAAATCGATTATTTCTACTATCGATGGGAGTTGGGAAATGCAACGTCGGTCTTGGCCTTCCCGCTAACTTGGAGCATGTGCATATAAAATTTTGGTGCAAATTCGTCGAAAATTATTTTGCATTCGTTACACACACACACACACACACACACACACACACACACACACAAATCCTGCCTTTTATATATATATATATATATATATATATATATATATATATATATATATATATTCATACCACTTTACCAAATCTTCCTCCGTTTTCAGATAATCAAATGTCACTGGGAAATACTATTCTCAAACCAAATCTAAAAATTTTGTTTAAATTAACCCGGCTTTCTAAATTTATCGTAGACCTAAGAACCTTAAGGAAATTATTGGTAAAAAATTTCAGAGGATAAAATAAACCAAAAAACAAAACCAAAATATTTTTCCCAACCATTTAACAACAAGGAACTGCTGCTGTAACTATATTAGACACACCAATTCGTTCGCTAGCTCAGTCACTAAAGCTACTTTCAAAATCTACCACGACTCTAACTGTAGAAGTCATAACATAATTTACCTCCTAGAATGCACACTATGCCAGAAACAATATGTAGGAAAAACTGAATGGTCTGTTCACTACAGAATTAATAATTACCCTAATCGAATTAAGTCGGCTCCTTCCGAAATATTATTACCTGTAGAACAAGATTTCCGCCTAAAATTTACATGATTTTTTCAAAATTAATGCCAAATTCACTATAATTGAGAGAATATAAGAGTACAGAGAAGATAACATTAGAAAAACTTAAGAAGACCATGAAACAAATTGATTCTGCGCCTCAAAACATCTATCCAGATATATATAATCACAAATTTAACAATATATATAGAATTGATATATCATATATAAATTAACTATTTTACTATACTTCTCATATTTTACAAGACAGACATGCTTGCGGCGGTATTTGAGGTCGCAAACTTATACATACCCACACTAATATATACATACACATATCATACACACTTCCCCCAGAACTAAATAATAACATAAAAAACACAGACACATTCCCTTCCCAGGAACCAATAAAACTGTCAAAATGAATTCAGAGTCGCATGAATCTATCCAGCCTCTATTAAAAAAAAAACAACTTAAAGAGGCCGTTTGATCTGCACAAGGATTTCTGACCAAAATTAACGTTGAAAAAAAAAATGAAAACTAAAACTAAATAAAAACGTTTCTTTTAAGTCATTCATTTGTAATTCACTGCTACTAACAACAATAATATTTTTTCTCCTGATGATGGCCATGCTGGCCGAAACTAATGGAATATTATATGAAATAAAAAAATAAAAAAATATTAATATCCAACCCAGTGTGTCTATTTTTAAATTTAATTTTTTAATTTTTACAATATTTTTTTGTTCAAAACACACACACACACACACACACACACACACACACACACACACACACACATATATATATATATATATATATATATATATATATATATATATATATATATATATATTATAATTAAAAAAAATGGAAATTTTTTATTTACACTTTTCAGGCGACAATCTGTTTCATATAAAATCATAATCGTCAATATGACCTAACCTATTTACATAGTCTTTATCCTTAATACTGAACACTTTAACCCATAAATATAGCATATCTTAAAACTATGTTTTATCATATATATATATACATATATATATATATATATATACATATATATATATATACACTGCGTGCCAAATTATTATCGAGATAACTATTTTTCTAATATTTCAAAAACCGTTCAATCAATTCACACAAAATTTTCACACAATGTTGGCAACACTGATTTGCGCAATCACTGAAATTTTCGTACTGATCTGCGCAATGTAAACAAACTGGCGTTATATTTGTTATCAGCACGGTGATTTGAGCGTGCCAAATTATTAGAAAAGTGTAAGAATTTAGTGAAAAGATGGGCCGTAAAAGCAGTTTAAGTGATGCTGAAAAGAAAACTATCATCTCAGAACTCTCAAAAGGTAAATCTACCCTACAAATTTCTAAAATGATAGGGATGTGTCATCAAACAGTGAAAAAGTTCACCGCCGACCCTACACAAGTACGCAAAAGGGCAGATAAAGGCAAGCCAAGGGTTATTTCACGTCCTCTCATATCACGACTTAAACGGGAGGTCACGAAGAACCCTGGACTTACCAGTCAAGAGCTTTTCAGTTGCATTGGGGATCCTACTGTGTCTAAAAGTACTCGGTGTCGGTATCTGAGGGAAATAGCAACAACAGTCCAACGTGTATCGAAGCCTCCGTTGACGAGAAATCACATTCAAAATCGTTTGAAATGGACCGTGGACAATATGAAGATTGACTTCTCTAAAGTTTTGTTCACAGATGAAACTCGAGCAACACTTGATGGGCCAGATAGATGGAGCAATGAACGCTGAAAAATAAAATTGACAAAAATTATTGTTTAAGGTTGACGGACACGCATGTCTTAATTAGTTTTTTTTTTTTTACGAATTAGTCAAACCCAAAACTCAAACAAAAACATTGTTTTTTGAGTTATGAGTCTACCGATTGAATAGAATTTTATTATAAACAATTGTCTTGTAAATGGAGTTTTTAAAAATTCTGAATGTAAAATAAAGAAAAAATATGCAAGACAATAAGAAACACTACCTGCCAAAAAAAAGTGAGGTTTTGTTGAAATTAGATTGAAAAAAATGTAGGAAATCCGATCCCATATATAAACGAACACACACACACACAACAACCTGGGTTTTATAATAAGTATAACTCGATATGAGTTGTCCCCCTTTCATTAATGCCTTTTAATCGTGTTTTTAAAATTGATTTCGTGCAAAAAACAATTGTATTTTTCCAAATTTTGGCGCTGTCAGAACCACCTGCAAGGTAATTTTACATAGTCCTGTGAAGTTTTGTTGAAATCGGTTGAAAAAAAAATAGGAAATCACATCCAATATATAAACGTACACAACACACACACACACACACACATATCCTGGGTTTTATAATAAGTATGATTTTGATACAGTGGAACCTTCACTGACGAATTTAAACGTTTTGTCGTTTAAATAACCTTGATGTGTTCGTAAACCGAAACTAAATTTAAAAAATAGGAATCAATGTAGAGAAAAAAAATTTCACAGTACAATTTGTTTTAAAAGAAAAGATATATATAAATATAAATACACGAATGTTTACAACACGGCGGTCGACTCTGAAATGATTCCGTTTTTTTATTATTTGGCTTCACATAGTTCGAGAACCGAAATTTTATTCGATAAGCGAGGCATTTTCATCTGGAATTTTTTAAATGAAAACCGATTTGTTGATTTGGGACGTTCGCGAACCGATGTTCATCTGTACACGCCAAAAAAAGCACACGCACGCGCGCGCACACACACACACACACACACATACACAAATACACACACACATACACACGCAATAACAAAATTAAAACAAAATAATTAAAATAAAAAATAATATAAAAAAAATTAAAAATATATATTGTTAAAAAAAATTTTTTCCTTTTATTTATTTATTGATTTTAAAATTTGATTTATTTTTTTTTTTTTTTTTTTTTTTTTTTTTTTTTTAATTAAATTCATGTCCAAAAACAACCAAAAAATTTTAGACAAGTGCTCACTTATTGTTAAAAAATTAGACATTTAAACTTCGGGTTGAACAGGAAGAAATTGTCAGACATTACTGATCAAAAGCATTAGTAAATATTATTTGATTTTTGCCTTTTATTTATCAATTTTTGGTAATTAAAAGACATTAACTGTTAAAAAGTTCCCCCCATCCTTATCTGCTACCATAGCTTTTGTTATCATACAAATCCTTCCCATGACTCTTAGGGGAGAAAAAAAAATACTTTCCCAAACAGGGTCAAACCTTATTTTTGTTATCAGAAAATTCACTTTAATAAAAAAAAAAAAAAAATTGTTAATTTATTTATTCACTGTCGATTTTATTTTTAAATTGTTGTCCTGAATTGTTTTTAAATTTTAAAATTCCAAAAAATAACGACCTGCCCACCTATGTAGTGCGTTAAAAAAAAGTTTGTATTTTTTAACCGGTTAAAATTAAGATCTGGTAATGTTGATGTTTTTTTTAAGACAGAAATAATTAACTTCTGTTCTTATTACCATGGCGCAACACAATTTCCCAGTTCTTATTTACCCTAATTTATTTATTTTTTTCTGGACTTAGTTTTATAGACAAGTTCGAATATTTTATCATATGTATGTCAGTATCTATGTCATTACAGTAGTCAACAAATAAATATTTGCCTCACTCGTTTCATATTTTTTTGTTTGTTTGTTTTAAAACTTTATTCCCAGTTGCGGATGGGACCCTGACCTCACCTAATCCTTCCCCAAGCCACGAAACAGAAAATAAAAATAAAATAAAATAAAAATACAAACAAATTAGTTAAAAAGAAAAAAGATTTAAAAATTCATTTAAACACTTAGTTTTTTCAATAAATTAATTAATTAACCTTTCATGAAAAAAAATATATTTTTTTTTTTTGTTATATATAAAAATTTCAATAAAAAATCTTTGTTTTTTTTTTCATGTCTTGACTTTTGTAAAGTAATTTGGAAATTTCCTAAAGCATACCAGTTTTTTTTTTCTTTTACTTTCACTTGATAAATAGGAATTTTGAAAATTTATTTGTATATTATGGTAACTTTCAACAACTTAGTAATACCACCCGAAAAAAAAAATTGACATTTAGTGACACATACTTTCTTTTACAATTTGACTTTGCGTATAGTATATAAACTAATCAAAACTTCTTAAAATATAAATATAAGCAAAAAATTCATTTCCGTCTTTCTTTTTTTTTGTGTTTCCTTTCCCTAAAAAACATGTGTGGAGTTTGGGAGATTTTTTTTTTTTTACACGGATCCCGGATATATTACACATTTTTTTTATTTTTCAAACTCGTTTCTTATTTGGAAAAATACAAAAAAATTATAATTTAATTTAAATTATTTAAATTATAATTTAATTTAAATTATTTAAATTATAATTTAATTTAAATTATTTAAATTAAAATCAATACTTGTTTTTATATAAAACAAATTTAACATTTTTTTTTTTTTTTTTTGATTTTTAAATCTTTTTTTTTTTTTTTTTAATTTAAAAAATGAAAATAAATACAGGGTATTTGCCAAAGGCTTAAAATTAAAATTTCTGTTCGATCATGTAAAAATATAATTTTCAACATTTTTTTAAATTTAATTTTAGTTTAATTAATTTCTAAAAGTAAAAAAAAAAAAAATTTAAGCATAAGGTTTTAGTTAATTTTTGTAACATCAGTTCCTTTATTTTAAAAGATTTAACCAAAATTGCCAGAGAAAAT
This sequence comes from Acanthosepion pharaonis, assembly GCA_903632075.3. Lineage (NCBI taxonomy): Eukaryota > Metazoa > Mollusca > Cephalopoda > Sepiida > Sepiidae > Acanthosepion > Acanthosepion pharaonis. Next base: position 31,961 of record CAHIKZ030002705.1, on the reverse strand, counting down.
TTTTAATTTAAATGTTCAATTCAAAAAAAGAGTTCCTTAAAAGAAATGAGGGAAAAAAAAATTGGCTATAGAAAAATTATTGATTTTTATTTGGGACTTTTCATTTTTAGATGAAGTGGATTTGCAAATAATATATACATTATTATTATTATTATTATTATCAGGAGGATAATGAGGACTGGTATAGGCCTAGGGTTCAGAGAAACCCATAAAATAGTAAAACAATTTGCCTACTAAATTTTCATAAGGAGAGTTTATCATATTTTGATAGAAATTTGTTAGTGGAACCTAATTTTAAAAAACAGTCTGATAAATAGATCATATGCAAAGTAGGCAAACAATTGAGCTAGAAAAATAGTAAAGAGATACATATTTAATTTTCTGTAAAATACAAATTAGAAACATGACATAATCATTCCATCTTAAATAAATCAATGGTTAATTTTGTTTGTTTTATTGCTTTCGTTAATTTTTTAACATAAACTTGAGATCCTCCCCTTCTGTTAAAAAAAAAAAAAAACCATTGTCAATTTTAAAAACATATTCAACATTTTAATAAAAAAAAAAGTGAATTTTTTTATATATATATATATATTTTTTTTTGAGACTTAGGATTTATAGTGAAAACAACTTTACGCATTTTTGCAAAATGACCCTCGTTTCAGAATGAAATCAAAAATATTTTGAAAAATATTTCATTCTTTAATAATTAGTCAGTTGTGTTTCGTTTATTTTTTGCAGTTCATTTTTTTTTTTTTTTCTAATAATGTTCGCCCAATACAAATTCCAAAGGCCACTCAATTCCTAGTGTTTCTGTTTAGAGCTGTATTAGCGTAAGAATTGTTAAAAAAGATAACTGGGAAGTCGGTCATTTTCAGTTTTGTGCCATTCACGATAGACGGTTATATTAATTTATCTTTCGATACATGACTGACGAAATATTGTTTTTTTTTTAGGTTTTTTTTTTTTTTTGTTTATAGACCAGTTTCCATCCAAGTCTATAGAACCCGGCCTGTTCTGTTTTACCCATTTTTGGGTCAGAGAAGAAGAGGATTCAAAATGAAATTCCCAAGGGTATTATCACGTAAATGAATGCAATGGATTCGAAAATTTTCATCAAATTATGCCATGCGTGATACAAAATGATCATGTCATCTTTCGATACATGACTGACCAATTAATGATTTTTTCCAATGACTTTTGTGTAAAATTGCCATTTTTTTTTCTGCAGTAGACCAGTTGCCATCCACGACTATAGAACCCGGTCTGTCCTACTATTTACCCATAGCTGGGGGAGAAATTAGAGGATTCGTACTTTTCCCACGGCACCTAGGAATGACAATGGATTCGACTGAATTAAATTTTTCTCCGATTAATTTTTATTTGGCGAAATTAAAAAAGACAGACAAATTTTCAAATTTTGGAGAAATCAAGATTTAATTAGATCAGGCGAAGACGTTTAATAGTACATAGATATTCAAGTAGGTTTTTTTCTTTGCGTTTTAAACAATCCTAAACCAGGAAAAAAAGACAAAAGAAGGTGAACTGGACGATTTTTTTTTAACTTGTTATTTATTTAAGTGTAAAATTTAAAAAAAAATCAAATGTAGATAAGAGCAATAATTTCAATCCACTAATTAGAATGAAAATTATATTCAGGCTTTCCCCCATTCTGGGGTTTCGAGGAAGGACATTATTATTATTATTTAGTAGTAGTAATTTTTACATTAATTGATTTTGTAGTAGCATTTATTATTATTATTATTATTATTATTTTCTTTGATTTCTGGTAATACCTTTTTTCTTTCCGGGTTCCGCCCAGGGACCTAAGGTTAGAAATGGCATCATGACAATTTCCACTGACAAAAAAAAAAAAAAAATGACATAGATAAAAGCCCTTCGTAAAGTGTGGGCTGTACTTGTCAGAACAATTTTTTTGTATCTCCTTGAGGCATGGACTTTTTGCCCTTTAATTAGTCTACTGCAATCTTTTTCCAACCAGTCCTTGGGCTCCAACTAAACAGGGATTATTGATTTTCCCATATGCCACATTTTTTTCTATTTTTAAAGATTTGTAATTTTTATATTATGCAATTGAATATCTTCATTCGAAACAGTTGATTATTATTCTAGATTTTTAAAATTCATTTTGATTATTATTTCATTTTTTTTTATTAATTATGTTTTTAAATTAAAAATATTTGAATATATAAATAATAATAATAACATCCATATATTTTTTTATTTTTATTTTTTTCAAAATTTAATGACGAAATTAAATTTTAAAGAATTATTAGAAATAAAAATAAGATTAAAATTATATATATATAAAATTTTAAATTTGATTTATATATTGTTAATTGTTGTCATAAATATTTATATTTTTTATCAAAAATATTTCGAAGATAGATTTCCTAATGGTTTCAATATTAAAAAAAAAACGAAAAACTATTTTATAAAAATTTCAAAAAATTTTTGTTAAAGATATGAATAATAAAAATCAATTTGTTAATTATTTTCAGATATTTTGAAGTCCCCACGTTCAAATTGATTTTAAAATATTCAAATTTATTTGATTGATTCAAAGGAAAGGATTTATTATCGAATTGTTTTAAAAATTGTTCCATCGTTCTGATATTTTGAAATCATTTTTTATTATTTTGTAACGTGGAGGACTTCAAGCTTGTATGAAGATATAAGAACCTATTGTTCTCTCTGCAAATTACTATATCAACGGAAGGGATTTCTTGAACTGTTTATATAAAATAGTTCAATCGACTTTTTTAATATTTTAATATTTGGAAATCATCTTCGAATACGTTTTCACAACATCGCCCACGTGACGACGACGTGATCATATTTAAACGGAACGCTGATATTATATAAAAAAATTCAGTTATCTGTTTGGATTAGTTGTGCTCTTATGTCCATCGTCTTTTTCGTGTTGAAATTTTTTATATGTTCTAATGTTAATTATGTTTTTATGTAAATGTCCTGAAGATGGTCTAAAATTAAATCAGAATGAAAGTAATTTTTTTTCTTGTTGTTAATGTGAGACACACGAGGAAGGAGGGTTGAGAATTCTTAATACTTTTCTTCAAATTTGAGGGAAGAGAGACAAGGGAATCAACATTTAAAATGACATATTTGCTATACATATATTGCAAGTGGGTTTGTATAAACTGGCATAGGAAGGAACTTGGTTTTTTCTGTCATATAGAATTTTTGGAGAGACATGATACATACGTCCTGAAAGGACATGGCACATAAAATTTTTTGTGAGGTCAAAGAGCAACAACATAATATAGGAAATTTGTACGAAAATGTCAGAAAAAGTTTTAGTTTAAAAATACGTAAAAGTAAAGCCTAAAGAAATACGGAAGACCAGTAGTGCAATAAGCAAGAATTCGTTATTTATATTTAAAAGTAAATTTTATTCATTTAACCTTTCAAATCTTTTCCTTTGTAGCCACTTAAAATAAAGACCAGCATTTATTATTGTTATGGTCCGGTTCCTTGTACCACGGTGATAGTCCAATGTAGAACCAGTAAAGAAGAACTCGAACACGGATATGGAATAACACAGATATATTACAAACAGGAATATAGACAGAGAAGTAGAAGTGTTAGTACGAACAATCAGGTTTAGTAGTAATTGTCTGAACGCGACTTTGTTTCGGACTGCTGCTGACTCGACTGACTGACTGACTGACTTCTGACGGACCTCACACCAGACTTCAGACTGAACTCAGACTTCAGACGGAACAGTATTTAGTCCCCCCCCAAGAGGGCATCATGTGGCACAAGGCCGGTTTAACGTGGGATCTCCGAGCCCGTGGGCTCGGCCAAAGATATGCCCATTGAACCCGTATAAACGGGTTCAGGGTCGGTTTACCTCCCCGAAAGAGACTCCGCCCTTCGGCGTAGCCTCGTTCGGGTTCCTCCCCGCCCGAAGGCAGAGAGTTCAACCGATCAGCCGGACGTCCGACTTCGGGCTGAACTCCCTGCTTCCTCTTGAGGCGCAATATTTATCACGTATGGAATTATGTTATTATGGGTATGGTCCCATAACAGTATGGAATAGTCCATTATGTTATTATGGGTATGGTCCCATAACAATTATTCGGTTATTGCAATGTCTAGTTAAAGTTGTTCAGCTCAAATATTTAACGATGTGATGGAGGAAATTCTACGGATGTAGAACTCGCCATGAGCTTATTTTACTGAATAATTAAGATTTATCATAAAATTGAAATAGGAAAACCGTGAAATACTCACGGGTCTTTCTAGTCCGTAAACAAATACAGGAAAACAGACACACATGGTGGAGGGGGGGAGCAAACACCTGTACCGATGGATCGCAAAAAAAATTTAAGACACAAAAAAAAAGTTTCAAGTTAAATGAAATTAGATTAATATCATGATACTCTAAAGCGAGGTATTAGAATTATATCCTTTTTGTACATCCATAACAAAAATAATCTAACCGTTGCTAAAAGGAAAAAAAAAAAAAATAAAAATAAAATTCTTTTTAAAAAATTTATAAATTTATTATTTAATAAAAGAAATAATTGCGAACGGGATGGATTTCAAAATCACACTGAAAAATTATGTCATTTAAATTTAAAAAAAAAAATCATTTTACCCCAAGCATGGCAATAAAGCCATTGGTTACTGAGCGTTGGAGAATGAGAAAAATATACTATTAAGGAGAAAAGACAGTAAAAGAACAAGAATTAAGAAGACAGTAGATAACGATTGACATCGCATTTAAATTTTTCGACATCAAAGTTGACTGGGAAGCAAGATGCCTGAAGGCAAGCGAGAATTGCGACTGAAGAAACTGTTAGCGTAGAACTTACGGTTACATCTAGACAGTTCAGCTTTTATGATTTTAGATCCCAACCGCCAATCAAGTACTGCGCTTAAATTCATAAAGTCTAGGTACTATAAGGAAAGTTCATCGGAACAATTATTATGAATGTATTTATAGAAAAGGCATCTTTGGTTATTTTATGGTGGTATAAAGTAATTCAAAATTTCATGGTAGGCGAGGACCATTAATATTGCAGATTCTTCTTTGAATTTTATTTAAAAATCTTTAAATATGAAGCTGGAATAACAGACCAGATGTGGCAGCAATATTCAAAGCAAGGACGAATGGCAGACTTATAAATATGTAAGATAGATTCTGGTGAGAAAGATTATCAAGGTCAATACAGCGAACCGATTTTCCTAACTGCAGATTATTTTTTAACCATTATCAATGATGAGTTTATTTTTACATTTAACTAAATGTATGGATTTTTTATGTATGTATCTCGAGTTATAGGAATATTTTATTTTTCCAAACATGGCCAGCACATTGTGATCGTGTTCATAGTTGATGTCATTGTTTTTCTTTTTTATTATTAAAGTTGCCGTTATTTTTAGTCTATTTTTACATGTATAAAAATAAACTACAGTACTTCGTCAGTCGTTTTTAACGAAACTTGTATAAAAGAGGGATTGCTTCCTAAATATACAATTTTATATATATATATATATATATATATATATATATATATATATATATCATTTATATATCAAGACATTCATTTCTGTAGTTCGCTACTACCAGCAAGCAGAAAATTATTTTTCTCCTGATGATGGCCATGTTGGCCCGAAACTAGTCATTTACAATCTAAATGAAATAATAAAAAAAACAAAATAATATTAATATACAACCCAGTGTGTCTGAAGATTTTAATTTTTTAATATTTTTATTGTTCAATATATATATATATATATATATATATATATATATATATATTTCATTAAATAATATAGACAAGTGTTGTCTATTTATTTTATGTAAATTCTTTTCATATCGTCTGATAAATTTAATAACATTATCATTAAACGAAAAAGAAAATCACAATTTGATCCATATTTTTAATCCTATCTAAATTTTTTTTATTTTTTATTATCAAAGATGACAATTACTTTAAAGTTATATTAAGCAATATATTAAAATAAAATGATTTTTTTTGTTCGTTTAATGATAATGTTATTAAATTTTTTCAGATGATATAAAAGAATTTTCATAAAATGAATAAAAAACATTTGTCTATATTATTTAATGAAACAATGTATGAATGAAAAATGTCTGTCTAAATCCAATTAATATATATATATATATATATATATATATATATATATATATATATATATATATATAAATTAAAGATTTTTATGTTTAACGTTGTTTTTTATATTTTTTATAAAAATGTCTTTAATAAATAAATTGTCGGACCTTGTCCATTTTTTAATATATATATATATATATATATATATATATATATATATATATATATATATATATATATATATTTAAAGGGGAAAGTGTAAAACTTATATGTTTATGTTTCGTCCTTTATCGGATTAAATTTGCTCACGAACGAGGAAAAATGTTAGGGATTTTAGAAATTTTTATTTCATGTGTATATATATATATATATATATATATATATATATATATAATATAAATATATTATTTTAAATGTTTATTTAAAAACTGTGCTGAGTATCAGTGACAACGTATATAAATTTAAACAATGTGGACATCGATATCAATACTGGATGGCGAGAGTGTGTTTCATGCTTAAACGCAATTGTCAGGCCATACGGTGTTTACTCGTTCCTCCCACCAGATCGAGATGTGACACAATGTCTTTTTAAATTGGGGATCCGAGAACGTGCATGGGGCAAGGAAATTGAAAAGTCCCCCATTTCTTGGCCGCGATGCGGTCAAAAAGGAAATTTCAGGGCTGGGCAATAACAAGCATAATTTTCCTCAGTTGCCCCTCTGTCCTTTGACAGAGAAGCCCAAAGACAGAGACGCATTTGAGAGATGATAAGCCTGCGTTAGAAACTCTCCCAAGGAGGAATTTGTACGCTCACAAGCCCCCATACTTGTCAGGCTATATTGCATGGAAGAGTAACTCGACGATTTATATACGTTTGGGAGGGTGGGTTACTTCCGGTTTTTACCCCTAATCTCATAGCCATTAAACAGGTCTAATTACCATGGGTTATTTCCGCTTTATTGAAATTTCGCGACAGTTATTATATGGGATTGGTCGCCATTATTTAGATCATCACGGGATGGGTAATGAGTTTAAATGATGCTTATTTATGTCCTTTTCACTTTTATGGGTTCTGCAGTTTAAAATTTGCTTTTATGTCGCTTACTTTGGTAATTTATTTTTCGTCTATTAACACTCTCTGTAAAATTTACTCTCATTCCCAAAATTATGTAACCCCTAATCTCTCAAATCTGTAACCCCTTTACTCTCACCCTCTGTAACCCCTTTATTTAGACAAGAACCCTCTGTAACCCCTTTACGTCATTTATTCCTCTGTAACCCTTTTTAAATCACCCCTCTGTAAAAACTCTCATTTTCAATCTGATAACCCTTTTTTACTCTTTATATTTCTGTAACAAATTTACTCTCAATCTTGCAAATACTGTTTAATTATTTTAATCTTTTCTTTAATGCCACCTCTGTAACCCCTTTTGTAATTGAAAATGGTCTAGCTGTAATGAGAGGAAAAATCACTCCTAAAATTCTGTAACCCCTTTTACTCTCATATAACACCCTCTGTAAATTCAGTTGATACTCTCATTCCCACTCTCTGTAACCCCTTTACTCCCACTCTCTGTATTTATGTTTGTGGGTTGGTATTTATTCCTACATTTTTTTTAAAATTTCATTTATTTCAGTACATTTACTTGTTTTGTTTAAAGCAGTGGTTTTCTCTTCGTGGTCCCTCTCCCCCTCTGCTCAGCTGCTCCTGCTATATATTTAGAAATCCTGGATTAAACCCAAATAAGAATCTTGAATGTTATTGGTTCTGACCTGGCATCTCGGCCTCAGTCCCTCTGTCTTTTCTACAAATACTTAAATAACAACTGTCTATATGCACTTTCCTCTATTATTCATTTTAAATTTTAATATCTTTATCCCCACCCCCCAAAGACAAATTTTACATAGTGATTTTCCAAGCGTAACTCAGATGTGGCACAATGCCGAAAGTAAGGGGCACCCAGTGAGGATCGAACTCACTACTCAGTCGTAATTGTTCTAGCGAGACAAGCTTGCTAACCATTACACCACCCGGTGGTGCCCAAAGGACAAAGTTTACATATGGGAAGTACTTAGGACGTCATATAAAATTTGAGATATTATTGTCGCTGTAGCAAAAATGGTAAACGATGTTGCGGGTCCGATAAGGATGTCGACCCCACAAGCTTTTGGTAGAAAGGTGTGAGACAGCTAAGACAATAAGGGGACAAAGGCAGAGGTTTATGAAACAATAAATGTCGAATTTATTTATCCAAAATGTACAAGAGTGTACTCTGGAGGAATATGCTTGTATCGGTGTCGGCTCCGGTATGAATGGTTTCCTTCATGAGAAAGTTGATTCGATAGTAGTGATTTTAACAAGCGTAGCTTAGATGTGGCACAAAGCCGAAAGTAAGGAGCATCCAGTGGGAATCGAACACACTACTCAGTCGTAATTGTTCTATTGATTTCCCCAATTCGTAAAGTTTTGGAGATATTTTAAACTGAATTTAAAACAAACGTTTTAAAATTCACAAAGTATTTGTGTTGCTTTAAACTTGATATACGAATTAAAAGCTTGTAAGATCACTAATTTTTGTTCGGTTATTTTACAATTTGACTTTTTAACTGTTCCTTCGTGATCCGGGCACAAATATCAATGTCGGATGTTCAAGCTCGAGATGAAGGACATTTTCAATCATCCTGATTCCCCAAAAGTTATATGTCCATGTAGACCAAGTGTGGTCCGACTGAGAATGGTTTCAGGCACATGGACGGATAGAGAAAATTTGCCCTTTATTTATTTAGATTATTCCAGATTTAATTTTATTACTTGAACACCTGTAAGTTAGTTTAGGAAACATATAATGCGTTTTATCAAACTTTATATTTATTTACAAAACAAAATTTACAAAACATTTTATTTACAATAAAAAATTTTTTTGCTCGTCTTATAGTATTATAAAAAATTTTTTAATAAAACTTTTGTCTTTTATTACATTTTTGACTGTCGTCGAAAAGAAACTGACTTAAAAGTACATTTAAAAATAACAGAATGTGTATTTTAATGATCATTTGGTATTATTGTTCTCATCTTTGTCACCATATTTATTACAAATGTTTCGGCCCTTCAGTATCTGTCTATATTTCTGAGATGAGGTATTATGTACACTATTTACATTATGCGGACTATTGTCCTCATCTTTAAGAAGCCATATTTATTACAAATGTTTCAAAACTTCAGTATCTGTCTATATTTCTGAGATGAGGTATTATGTATACTATTTACATTATTCCGACTATTGTCCTCATCTTTGTCGCCATATTTATTACAATGTTTCGGCCCTTCAGTATCTGTCCAATATTTCTGAGATGAAACGTATTAAAATGTAACTATTTGTCTATTATATAGGACTATTGTCCATTTCCAAAAAATGTTTCTGATAAAAAGAGAAATATCTATTTAATTAGAAATTGTCCCCATCTTTGTCGCCATTTATAAATATGTTTCCCCCTTGAAGTATCTGTCATATTTATAGGTAAACAAAACAAGAAAAAATTATGCGGGCTATTGTCCTAAATTGTTAAATTAGAACAAAAATAAAAATTTATATTAAACCCCAAAAAGGAAATTAAAAGGAGTTAACATACTACTCAGTGACCCGTTGTCACTAAAGGTTCAGATTATAAAACATTGAAGTTGCTTTCAACATTAAAAAAATCGTCTGTTTGAAGAGTGCTGAAATAAAAATACTTACTGTACAAACAAATCCTATTTTTAAATATATATATTTTACCCATGACATTAAACAACATTAAAAAAAACGATAAATACCTTGTCCCGAACATTAATTTATTTGCTAGACAACAGGATAAACTAGACAACAAAACAAGATTTAGCAAAAATCGACCTGGTGTCAGCATACCATCAAGTCAAAATGCACCAAAATGATATATATATATATATATATATATATATATATATAAACAGCACTTATTTCTCCTCTCGTGTTGTACGAATACAAATTTGTAGAACCCAAATTCTACATTATTCCAAAATAGTTGGGTCAAATCTGTGCAAAAAAGTGGATCATAGAAATCTTTCAAAATTCATACACTTTCAAAAAAAAAATCTCGAGCCCTCATTGGTTAATAAATATACAAGTAGGCGTGACTATCCATCCACGCTTAACTAATTTTTACATTTCTGTGAGCCACCCAAAGCAAATAAAAACAGAACCTCATTCACACACGCCAGTGAGCATTGTGACATTAAACGAATTGTAACTAAACTTCACGTCACACAATCTTGAGTTTTTTGCCCATACGAACATTATACAACTTAACGATATTCACACTCACTCACCAGTGAACTCTGTTCCCATTCACTCACCAAATTCCTTAAGCAGAAGTTAAACAAATTCCTGCTAACAAATCAACTTTATTTCTCAACATTCGAGAACATTGTAGTACATAAAACAATCAAAGGTAGATAATTTTGTAATTTTTTAATTTTGGGGTAACTTTACTCCAAAATTCGCTTGAGGATGAAATGCAACTAATGTCTTTAATTTAATTACAAAATTAAATTTGGACCTTCCATTTTTGAAACATGGTTAGAACTGTGTAGCGGAAAAACCATATTTTAAATGAATTAATTTATAATATATATATATATATATATGTATTGCTTAACATATTTGTAGAGTGAAAAAAATTGTATGGGTTGATTTGAGTCGTCAACACCATTAAATAAATGGTAACCACCAAACTTTTCACTACAAATCCATGCCATTTGGACTAAAAGAATGCAGCATCCACTTTTCAAAGATACACGGACAAGACTTTTCAATATTTTGACTGTGTATTTACATACATCGACGATAGTTTTATTTTTAGCAATGATTTTTCAGCACACATAAAAGACGTTGAAACTTATAAAATCCTACTTGATGATAATCTAAAACTTTCGATAACAAAGTCAACATTTGATGTGACTTCAGTCGATTTTTGGGGTTATAATATTAGCTCTGACGGTAGTGGAATTTAATTTGAGAGCCACGACTGCAATATTTTACAAGTTCACATTATTCTTTCTAGCCAATTTTCCAATCCTCATTCCAACCCTTTTCCTTGCTTTCAAAACTGGCTCCCAAAGCCTTGATTCTTATCAGAGATAAGAATATATTTTCTGACTAACAAGAAAGCTGGAAAATATAAAAAGGAATTCCACCACCATTATTCTTTCCATGGTGCCATAAAGTCAGGGGGAAACCTCACAGTTTGTTCACTCCAACCTGTTTTCATTACTTTCAAAACCGGCTCCCAGGGCCCTGATTCTTACTAGAGATAAGAATATATTTTCTGACCAATGAAGTGCCAGAAAATTTGTTTAACATTTTTGGAGGGAAAAGCCCCCGATTCTTCTGAGCCTACTAAATCTCCATAAATTTGGAGAATCTTTGTGTATTTGGCAGTGAGAATTCGACCACCGTCTGTGAGGTCGACGATAGGAAGCACCAGTCAACTTCAGAACCACTTTCAACCAAAGAACTACCTTTCTAAAGGGCAGTCGAGAACATCGGCCACATAGGAGACACCTCGGACAGTCCTATTGGAATTTAATTTGAGAACAATATTTTACAAATTCACATTCTAGCTTATTTTTCCAATCCTCACTCCAACCTTTTTTCTTACTTTCAAAACCGGCTCCCAAAGCCTTGATTCTTATCAAAGATAAGAATATATTTTCTAACCAATGATGGGGCCAGGAAATTTGTGTAACAGTTTTGGAGGAAAGTTCCTGATATTTCTGAGCCTCCCAAATCTCCATAAATTTGGAGAATCTTCGCCTTGTAGCGACAGGGGTTACCATTATTGTTTATTTCCGACGGGATCACCAATATGTATAGCGGTAGTATTACCATTGTTGTTGTGAACGTCGAATGACGAACGTCGGGGTCATCATTATTGTAAGTGATGGTGTTATCAATAATTAACTTTGGCTAGGAAAGGTGAGATTAAGGACAATGCGTGGACGCAATGCAATTTATATTTGACGTAAATAGCACATAGAATAATATACAAAACTGAACTGAATGATTTCAAAACATAACAGTTGAATTTATTAATGTTTGATATACATGCATGCGAACTGAAAACGTAGGACAGAGTCGTGTCCCTTTGATTAGGTATTAGTTGTACCGAAGTTCATATTAAGAAGAAGTAATATTAAACTTGTAATTTAGAAGAATAAAGTTTGGACTTGTGAATTCTAAAGTTGGTAAAAGTTCAGAAGTGATTTCAGAGTTCGTGAATGTTGGTAATTTTCAAAACCAGTTCCCAAAGTCCTTATATTTATTTACAAAACACTTTTATTTACAATATTTTTGCTCGTCTCCCATTATTATTATTATTATTATTATTATTATTAACAAAATCTTTAACATTTTGCTGTCGTCGGTCCCGACTTAATGTTACATGAAATAACAAAGCGTTATTTTTAAATCATATATATTACCCGTGGCCCGTTGAGTCGTTGAATGTTCAGATTATAAAACAAAAGTTGCTTTCAGCATCAAAAAAACTATCCGTTTGAAGAGAGTTGAAATAAGAGATGGAAAGAGATAGCGTTTTTTTTCTCCATTTTCTTCTCTTCCCTCTTCTTACACGATAATAAATTTACATCTTTCTTTCACTCACTCTCTATATATGACTTCTGGCAAACACACAAGCAAAGTTCGCAGACTTTCATAATAATAATAATATAATAATAAATATATATATCTGAAGTCATTGCTTGTCAGATCTATCTATCTATCTATCTATCTCTATCTATCTATCTATCTATGAAAACGCTTTGATATTTTGAATCTTTTTTATTGCAGCCCAAGCTTTACAGATTTTTAGGATAAACCCAAATTCGAAAAATATGGATGAAGTAAGTCAAACTTAATCTATCCATTTAATTATTCCGTCTCCCTTCGATAATGACTCTCCACAGCTTCCAGTGCTTTCTTTTTCTTTGCGGTACTTTTTCATGTAGTTTACTAGTTGTTATCTACTGCTTCTCTTCTCTTTTTGATCTGTCCTGTGAGTGTTAAATTTTCCATGCCTTCTTTCTTCATTATGCTTTCGTTTCTCTCTTTCTGACTTCTATCAACCGTCTCTGTGTTAATCACATTTTCATAGAACTTCCTCATTTATCGCATGCTCTGTCCATGATAGTCTCAATGCTGATAAAACCACTTATTTTTTTTTATTTAATTTTTCTTTTCTTTTTTTTTTTCACATTTTTGACCAAAATGTTCTGGTTTTACTCAAACGAAACAGTTTTTGATTTATCTTCTTTTTTTTTTTTTTTCCTCACAAAGAAAATGGAATTGTCCATTATTTATCCGAGGAAATGGCAGTAAATAAGTAACAAAAGAACAAACAGAATTATATGTATTATTTATATTATTCGGACTGTAATCTTCATTGCCATATTCTCAATGAGAAGCAATGAATAACAAGAAAAATTGCAATATAAGCTCAGGTAAAAAATGCAATAATAATAACAAAAAAAATGCAATATGAGCACTGGTAAAAAAAAAAAAAAAAAAGATGGATGAGCCATTAGGTTCATAAGTCCCAGAAATTCATCCACAGACGTCCTCAAAGACACATGGCTCAGTGGATAAAGACTTTGGTTACATCCAGTGATTAGACTCAAAGAGTTAACCCGAGAACACTAACCATAGGTACACAGACATGACAGAATTGAATAGACGCTCACAGAAACCGTTTATTTTATTAAACAAGTAATTTATACAAATGAAGTAATTATAAATGGTCATAAATTTAATAACTAATACTTGGTTGACATCCCTTTTGCTTTTTTTAATGCAAGGAGCCTTCTAGGCATGCTAACGATAAGTTCACGAATATCATCTTGAGGGATTTCTTGCCATGTTTGACGCAATAATCCTAAAAGTTCGGGCTTAGAAGATGGCTTCCTGTTCCTTTTGCGGAGTTTTCGATCTAATATGCGCCAAAGGTGTTCAATAGGGTTAATATCCAGGGACTGACTTGGCCATGGAAGTTTATTGATCCCATTTTGTCTCAACCAATGTTGCGTTGCTTGAGCAGAGTGACATGGAGCTTCATCTTCCATAAATAGGGAGCCAACTTTGCTCATTCTACTACTTGAGGATATTGGAAGGAGCCCTTTCTTTAATATAGAAACGTATTTGGTTGAATTAATGTTTCCTTCACACTCCACAAGCTCTGAGCGAACATGACACTAAATTGCACCCCATACCATTACTGAAAGGACCCCATGTTTTTACTGTTGGCTGCAGTCTTTTTTAAATCAAACTCTTGACTACAGAGTCTCCATGCCCATACTCTTCCACTGTCGGAAAAATAATGCAAATCTTGAATCATCAGAGAAAAAAAACAGTGGCCCAAAAGGTCACAGGTCTCTCCACCATCTCATGAGCGCTATCCTTTCTGCATTTGATATTGGCTGGACGGAGAAGTGGTTTCCTTCTCGCAGCTCTGCCATAATAGCCCAACTTGTGAAGATACCTGACAGCTGTTCTGGGACTGACATCAACTTGTGTTGCTATGTCAGAGGCCTTGCAACGTGGATCTTGTTCAACATTTCTTTCGACAAGACGCATGGTTCTTTCAGAGGGCCCAAGGCGGCCTGGGTGAGATTTTGTGCACTTCTTGCCCTCTCTGGTGAATTGTACGATCACTCTATTAACAGTAGAAAGGGGTATTGAAAGATTTTCAGATATTTTTCTTTGACTAAGACCACCTTCATGTTGGCCCACAATACATCCTCGCTGAAATTCGGATAGGTCTGATGCACCTTTGGTTCGTGGCATGTTCCAATATTGTTATCTGCAATTTTAATCAAATAATCTAAGTTAATTTATCTTGGTGATTAAAAGAAATCAGAAATAAAATTTATCTTGGTGTCTATTCAATTCTGTCATGTCTCTGTATATAGTACCCAGCGCAAATTTTCCTATTTTTAATTACAATTTTCAGTACCTGATTTTCTTACCTAAATAATGTTTTTCAGTTTCTATTACTGTTAACTCAAAGTGCAAAGTTTAAAGTACCTGTATGTAAAATATTTCAAATAAAGATTTATATTTAATATATTTTTTTCATATTTTCAAAATCGGGTAGGATATACCCATGGTTAGTAGGGGTGTAACTTTAATTAATGGTTAGTGTTCTATGGTTAAATTCAGTTGTGAACCAAACACTTGGAAAGTTGAGTTAAAGGGAAATAACTGAAACATACACAAGAGGCGTGGCACGTAGAACTAGAAGAATCTAAATAAAGGGTTCCGTTCGAAATTTCAATCACCTGAACGTACAACGGCCGAAAAGTTGTGAATATGGCAATGAAGATGAGGATAACAGTTCGAATAATGTAAATAATACAAGTAATCATGATACCTCATCTCAGAGATATAGACAGATATTGTAGAATTATATGTTAATAATATCGGTATATTTACAAAGAAGAGTTATCACCATTTTGAAGAATATGCTAATGAGTGCCGGAGTTTCAGCGGGAAAAGAAATAGGACAACCCTAATCCGGAAAAAGCTATAATATTGTGTTCAAAGTATTTAGTTTTCAGCATTAAATAACACATAGAGGTTGATATGCCACTAAAAAAAACTCGACCAAGTTACCAACATGACAAAAGCTCTTTCATGACAGCCAGTCAGTTATGTGCCATCCGTGATACATGCTTAAGCAATCATATATCTTTCTATACATGACTGACGAGGCAGATTTTTTTTTACTGCAGTAGGTTGCCATTTCTTTCTGCAGTTACCATCCAAGGCTATAGAACCCGGTCTGTCCTGCTATTTACCCATAACTTAGAAGAGTATTCATACCTTTCCCAAGGGTATTACCACATAAGGAGGGATAGGAAGGGCATTGTTAATATCTACAAAGGATAGGATGTTGTGGAGAGCCATGATCCTCAGCTTTCTGAACGGACACAACAGAGAGAATTTGGAAAAATGTAGTAAGGGTAATAAAGATTTATCAATAATTTTATAGTATACTTAATGTTTTTCTGTTTGGTGGGGGTAAAGGATGTTGTGGAGAGTCATGATCCTCAACGCCTGAAGGGACACGATAAAGAGCAAAAGAAGAGGAATATTCAGTCAGTTATAGCCATTTCTGATATTTATTTAATGATCATGTATCTTTCTAGACATGACTAACGAGGCAGATTTTTTTTCCTGCAGTAGGTTGCCATTTCTTTCCAAAACAGTAGGCCAGTTTGCATCCAAGGCTATAGAACCTGGTCTGTCGTGCTATTCAACCCATAGCTGGGAGGAGAAGAAAAGGATTCATACATTTCCTAAGGGTATTAGCATGTAAGTGAATGTAATGGATTCGACTGGAATTCGAACTCGGTTCTCCGATTTCCTCAATCCGAGTCGCTCTCCTAGTTCAAAAGTGAATGTAATGGATTCGACTGGAATTCGAACAGAGTTCTCCGATTTCCTCAATCCGAGTCAATCTCCTAGTTCAAAAGTGAATGTAATGGATTCGACTGAATTTAAACTCATTCAAATTTCCTCAATCATCAGTCGCTCTCAAGTTCAAAATTGAATGTAATGGATTCGATTGGAACTCGAACTCAAAGAAATTTCCTCAATTCGAGTCGCTCTCCCAGTTCAAAAGTGAATGTAATGGATTCGACTGGAATTTGAACTCGACTCTCCGATTTCCTCAAAATTAGTCGCTCTTCAGTTCAAAAGTGAATGTAATGGATTCGACTTTTTTCGAACTCGGCTCTTCGATTTCCTCAATCCGAATCGCTCTCCTAGTTCAAAAGTGAATGTAATGGATTCGACTGAATTCGAACTCGGCTCTTGATTTCCTCAATCCGAGTCGCTCTCCTTATCAACAGTGAATGTAATGGATTCGACCGGAATTCGAACTCGGCTCTCCGATTTCCTCAATCCGAGTCGCTCTCCTAGTTCAACAGTGAATGTAATGGATTCGACTGGAATTCGAACTCGGCTCTCCGATTTCCTCAATCCGAGTCAAATGTTGTGTTCAAAAGTGAAAATAATTTGATCGACTGAATTCGAACTCGGCTCTCCGATTTTTCAATCCGAGTCGCTCTCCCTAGTTCAAAAGTGAATGTAATGGATTCGACTGGAATTCGAACTCGGCTCTCCGATTTCCTCAATCCGAGTCGCTCTCCCAGTTCAAAAGTGAATGTAATGGATTCGACTGGAATTCGAACTCGGCTCTCCGATTACCTCAATCCAAGCCGCTATCCATTACTCTTCCACATGACATTAATCCATATAATATCCAATAATTTCTTGAAGAAAAACTGTATCCCAAAATATAATTTCAACAACACTACAACATAACACGGCCTCTAGTAATCATGTCAAACTTGTATGTGCCATGTATTCAATTGCGAAAGCAGAAAAACATATATTTTTATTACTTCAAAGCTGTCAACAAAATTCAATTTTGGCATTAAATAAACAAAAGCAAAGAGATAACACCTTTTTACCAGATATGTAGGCAATTCGACAAAACCTTAGCACACATTGTTAATGAGGGCCGAAGTTTAACTCGGAATGTGTAAAAAAAAAAAAAAATGGTGACACGGACAAGTTTTTTTTAAGCGATTCACCCCAAGTAAGGCGGGAAGCCACTAGGACGCAAGGGGTTACAGAAGATTTGGAGCAAGATCAGATAGGAGTGATAGAGGAAAAGATGAAGAGAAGGATAGTGGATAGATCAAGACAACTGGAGATGTCGATTATCATTACATTTGAATATTTGGGGATTATAGCTCTCAGGGAAACTGGAATAGGGAAGGGAGTTCCACAGGCGAGAAGTGCAAGATATGAAGCTATTGGAGTAGAAGAGACTGCTACATTTAATAGTTTCGATAGTGAAAGGATGAGAGCAGGATGCCAGCCTCGTAGGACGCTTGAATTCATGAAGTCTGGGAACCAGCGAATGCAGCTCCTCGGAGCAATTACCATGAAAGTATTTGTAGAAAAGACAGAGAGAGGCGACGGCGCGTCTGTGAGAGAGCGACTGTAGACGAGATGCCAGAACAGGGCCAATTATATTGCATATCCGTCTCTGGATCTTATCAAGAACCCCAAGGCAAACAGAAGGGGTCCCAGACCATATATGGCAGCAATACTCCATGCAAGGACGAATTGTTGATTTGTAGATCTGAAGGATCGATTCCGGGGAGAAAATTTCCCACAGGGGCCAACCATTCCTTGCGGTGGGCGAAGCAATTGACTCAATGTATTTGTTCCAAAAAGGTCAGCAGTCAACTTTAGACGGAGCAGCCGCAGAGAGGTGTTGTCAAAATCGTTTGTTTTAATTAGTGAGAGTTTTAGCGGGAAAAGAAATAGGACAATCATAATATGGAGGATGTCTTTGAGTCGGAAACGTGCCAGATTTTTTTTTTTCAATAGTATGGCATCGCTGATAGGATTTTTAAGTCAATTGGAAAAAAACAAAAACAAAAAACAGATGTTGTTGAGAGTTAGATCCGGTTTTTAGCAGTCCAGGATAGGCCTTAAAAAAAACCCAAAAAACAAAAATAAACTGAACAACGTCTCGGCAAGAGCGAGAGAAAATTAAACAACTGACCTCTTTCAAGTTCCGGCAGGTTGTGATGCTATAGATAAAATTTCTGTTATTGGAGAAAATGACTATAAACATAGATATTAAAAAAAAAAAAATAGAAATTGATAATTAAATTTTTGCAACGAACCTTATATTAATGGAAAATACGAGAAAACTCTTTAATCATTGAATGGTAACGTCATTAGAAGTTTATCATCGTCAATTCTGGTTCATCAGTCTTTTTATGATCTTCAGGCGTATACCTAACTAAACATAAGTGATTTTCTTGACATGACTCATGTTTATAAAAAAATCCTAAAGTGAGACTACAATTTCTTTCTTAAAACCAGTTGTGAATCCAAGGCTCCAGAAAGAAGGAACTGCCATTTAATGGTAATTTTAGAAGAAGAGGATTCATACCTTTCCCAAGGGTATTTTTTAATTTTAAAAAACTGACAGACAACAAAAATAAAAATAATATCTAATAATTAAGATTAACCTGGGATATTCATTATTTTTTCCTGGTCGATTTTTTTCCTGACATTTTACTTCATCTTATAGGGGTGTCAGATATGACAAGTAGAGTGATTTTTTTAAGACCTGTTTAAATTTATTTGTCGTCCATGTAAAAAAATAAAATATCCATTTGCAAAAATATTTTTCAGTAAGATAAAAATACATTTAAGGCTTAATGGTTCAAAAAAATGCCAACAAAAATGGCTGGCCGTCACATTATTCACCTCATCAAATCGGGCCTGAAATCTGAGATGAATAAATTCTAAAATCTTAGTCTTTTAAATTTCTTTTATGTTGGTCAAAAATTTTTATTCATATATTTGGACACTATTTTTTTATGTCACTTGATGTTTCTCACTTCTTAATAAGATGAATGTTATATATATATTCATAGGTTTTTTAATTAAAAGTTAGAGGCAAAGACTGTTGTAAATAATAGATAATATTTAAGATTAACAAAAATATATTAGATATATATCATTAGCAATACAAAGTGTTAATACGATTTTGCAGTTCACGGAAAAAATTTGCCAACTGATTTACAGTAATGCCTGAAATCACGTTAGTTATTTTAGCTATACTTAAAACTAGGTACATTAAACTTTATAACATTTTTTACAGATTATTTCTATCGCAAATACAAATAAAGTTAATAAAGTTTTTTAATTTGCACATATAGACTTTATTAACACCTTTGTATTTGGACACTTCACTTGTTTTTATTTCTCTATTTATTAATAATATAAATATTTTTGTTATGATCCTATTTTACAAAATAAATTAACTTAAAAAAAGAAAATTTTATTAAATTTTCACAATAATATCTAATTTTTAAGATTAACCTTGGATATATTTTTATTCCTTAACTGTTTTTTTCAGATATATTTAAATTCATCTTAAATGGGTTTTTATATTCCTTTTAATTTGAGTTATTTTTGGTAAAAATCTGTTTTAAATTTATTTGTCATCCACGAAATGGAGAAAATATTTAAAATGTCATCTATATAATAAATACAAATGTTTTAAAAAAAATGACGTTTTCAACTTTATGAAACTTTCAGGCTGTAACAAAACATAACATACCATTTTGGAATCAGGATGACCCACATGAGCAAATTTAAAAAATTCAGGGTGGATCTGGGCCCAAAATCCTGAAATTATGGATTCCCTAATTTTCATTACGGTGATTTGTTTTTTCAATTTTTAACGTGATTTTTTTTTGCGACAATTTTTTTTTTAATAAACGATAACAAATTTTATAACTAAGTATTTTAAAAAAAGTTCAGACATGTTATTTGTTTTGGTCATCTGAGATGAATAAATTTTGCTTTTAATAATCAGTATCTTAAATTTGAACTGTTTTAAAAATAAAGTCATAAATATAATTAGACAATTTGGAAACCAAATTTTATATTTTATATTTTTAAAAATAAATTTTTTTTTTAAAAAATATTGAAATAAGAAAATTTAAGCCACTAGATTATAAGGATTTACAGAAGATTTAGAATAATATTTTATAGGATATTTAGAGAATGATGGAACTAGAAATTAGTGGATAGATAAAGGCAACTGGAAATGTCGATTGACATTACATTTGAATAGTTTTCTTATAAATGTCTCAGGGAAATAGAATAGGGAAGGAGTTCCACAAATACAGAAATTTATGAATTTATTGTCCGAAAAAATTTCTGCTCATTCATAGAATTTTAACTTTAAAATGTGACAGACAAATTAATTGTAAATTCGTAATATTTAAATATTCGGGATATATTATAGCGGCTAAATTTCCGTTTTTATAAATGACATATTTTAATGTCTTCATTTTATGTCCGGTGTCGGCGACAATGTCTGTTCGATTTTAGTAAAGTTCAAGTTTAAATTTCGGCTAAATGTCCATATGAAGAAATTAAAATATGTCATTTGAAATGTTTGTTCGGATAGTTCATTTGGCGATTTAATTTTAATGGCTCAAAGAATGCCGGCATAAAATGGCTGTTCGGTATAAATATATTCAGCTCATCAAATCCGGTCTTCTTTGAAAACAGTTTAGAAATGTCCGTTCGGTCTAAATGAGAAATAGGCGAAAAGACAACATTTATTAAAAGTCTACGAAGGACAATGTCCGTTCGGGAAATGTCCGTTCGATGAAATGTCCTTTCAGTGGTCATGGCATAAAAGGAAAATGTAACGAAAATGCAACATTAAAAATTCTTTCGAATGATTCTATTTTGGGTGTATCCCGGCCATTTTTTTCATCAAATTCAAATTGTAGGATTTAATTGTTTGAAATCAGATATTTTCAAAGTATATCAAATTTTTGAGCCGATTTGAAAATAGCAAATAGAAGTTTACAAGCAAAAAGTGGAAGTCAAAAGATTATTTCTTATTGTTATAAGCGACCAAGTGCGTTTCCTATTTCAAGTTGGCCAGTATCAGGTTTATATGATGCTAAAAAAAAGTGAAAATTATCGAGGTTTTCGTTGTCAAACGGAAGGGATTCAATATTGAATTTATCCTACTATTGCGTTTAAGGGAGGTTCCGTAACTTTTTAATTGCTTTCGGTTTGAAATTTTAAATATTTTTTTTGTCAACCAGTTGTAAGGGGGACGACCTAAAAATCTACATTTTTATGGCAATTGTTGTATCAGGAATAAACACGATTTTTTTCAATACGATCATGTTTTGGGGATAAAAACAAATGACACTTACTTATAGGCTGGAAAATATATATATTTATAAATATATTAATAGGCATTAATGAAAATATATACAACTTATATATATATCATACTTATTATAAAACCCAGGTTGGTTGTTTGTGTGTGTCTGTACGTTTATATATTGGATCGGATTTCCTACATTTTTCAACCGATTTCAACAAAACTTCACAGGACTACGTAAAATTACCTTGCGGTGGTTCTGACAGCGCCAAAATTGGAAAAAACACAATTGTTTTTGCACGAAATCAATTTGAAAACACGATTAAGAGGCATCACTGTCGAGAATGAAAGGGGGACAACTTATA
Source organism: Acanthosepion pharaonis (assembly GCA_903632075.3). NCBI lineage: Eukaryota > Metazoa > Mollusca > Cephalopoda > Sepiida > Sepiidae > Acanthosepion > Acanthosepion pharaonis. Next base: position 9,658 of record CAHIKZ030002705.1, on the reverse strand, counting down.
TCGATTTAAACTTATTAAAAACCCAGGTTGTTTGTTTGTGTGTGTGTGTTTGTTTATATATGGGATCGGATTTCCTACATTTTTCAAACCGATTTCAACAAAACTTCACTTTTTTTTTTTTGCAGGTAGTGTTTCTTATTGTCTTGCACACTTTTTTCTTTATTTTTAATATTCAGAATGCTTTAAAATTCCATTTACAAGACAATTGTTTATAATAAAATTCTATTCAATCGGTAGACTCATAACGATTGAAAACAATGTTTTGTTTGAGTTTGGGTTTGAACATTTCGTAAAAAAAAAAAAAAAAAAAAAAAAATTAAGACATGCGTGTCCGTCAACCTTAAACAATAATCTTTGTCAATTTTATTTTTTAAGTCTTTATGATGGTCGATACTTGATCTATCTCTTATTGTTACATCCCCGGCAACGCCAAAGTTCTACTGCTAAAACCCAAATAATATATTAAATAATGAAAATTCAAAATCTCAAAAAAATATTTTACATTTATAGAAATATTTTGTGCATTGTATATCGAAACTGAAATATTTTATTTCTTATCAAATAAAAAATAGATAATATCCCAAATTTAAGTGAAATAATTGAAAAAATTTTAATGGGATTTATTCAGACAATTAGTTTAGGTCCAAAGAACCCAATTTGGCCAAAATATTCAAATATAAAATAATAGCCCAAATAATCTGTAGAATAATGAAAGGAATTTCTCTCGGAACTTCAGACAATCAGCCAAAATTAAAATTTATATATGGGTGAAATAATCCAGAATTAAAAATAATTTAATATGAAAATTATCCCTTTCATTATGTGTGATTTACTTGTTGTATATTGGGATCTTATTACATTCCTTAAATATTTGAATATGATTAAATGTATTTGTTGCTTCATTATTAAAATTAATTGTGGCTGTTAATGTTCTTATAATATCCCAAAAACCTATTTATATAATGAATTTTTTAGATTTTCTCAAAAATTCAATTTAAAATTTTAAAAGCATGCATTGATAAAAATATTCTATATGAATAATTTAATAATTTGATCTTTCTTGATAAAAATGGAAATAATGAAATGACTTCTCAGAACTTTGGACAATCAAAATTTTCTTAAGAATATATTTCTTTTTGAAAATTTTTTTAAATCTATCAAAAGATAATATTCCAAGTTTCTGTTGAAAAATAAAATGAAAAAACTCTTGGAAGTTCAGACAATCCAGAATCGTCAACAAATATATAGTTGGAAATAGTCTATAAAAATTAATAAATATATCATATACTATGCAAAATAATCTATAAAATAATGAAAAATGAATAATTAAAAAACTTTATCCAAATAAATCGATACCATCATTATTTAATAAAATTCTATTAAAATCAAAATCGAAATTTTTTTATCCCAAATTAACTATAGTACAATCATGAAAATAGCAACATATATATTGGCTGAATTATTCTAATAAAAATAATATCCCAAATAATCTATGGAATAATGAAAATTATTTCTAATTCCAATTTTTTTTTTTTTTTGTTTATAAAAAAAAATCAAAATATTTATGAAATAAAGATTCTATTTTTATGAATAAAAAAAAAATTCTGAATAGATCAATCGATGGAATAATGAAAAGACTTCGTCTCAGATTATTCAGACAATCAGGAAAGGGCAAGGAATATATTGTTTGAATTATTCTATTAAAATTAATAAAAATAATATAATATCCCAAATAATTTATTATAATATATTTTTTATTTTTAAATGGAAACATCAATTATACCATAAAATGATGATAAAGATAAATGGAAAAATTATTATAAATAAAAATGAAAGTATAATATTTATTTGTACTGATGGAATTGAAAATTAATGTTTACTATAATTTACCTAGATATTAACAATTTAAATAATATTATATATTTATAATAATAATTCAATTTTATTTAGAATTTTTTAAATAATAATAATTTAATATTAAAATGAATAATTTTAAATCTTTTTTTTTTTTTTTTTTTTGTTGTTTAAATATTGGCTGAAATTATTTTCTTAATCTGTTCAATTGAAAGATGCCAATGAGTTTTTCAATAAATTTTAGAAATTACTATTTTTTTCATTATAATAAAAAAAATTGAAAATTTGTAATAAATTTTTTTTTTTCCAAATAATGAATAGAATTCTTCTCAATTTTCTTTTTTGTTTGTTTAAAATTACCAATTTTATTTTATCTTTTAAAATAATATTCCAAATAATCTATAGATTTGAAAAAGTAAAAATATATTTTATTTTTATAATCTTTGGCAATTTAAAAATAAATATTTAAATATTCTGTTTTTTTTTTTTTTATGGATTTAATATTCAAATATTTTTATGGAACAATTTAAAGAATTGAACCCATTTTTAAAAATTTCCCGAAATACAAAAAAGGCCAATACGCCCTTTATCAAATCATTTTTTTTTTATCTAATTTGTTCATTGAAAATATGTTCATTTATTTATAAAAATTTTACCTTTTATAACTTATTTATATATTTCTTATATAAAAAATATTTTATAAATTTCTATATTTTTTTTTTTACTATTTTTTATGAGCAAATTGATAACTTTATAGTATTGAATTTTATTTTGATGCAAAAAGTTTTCCTCCTCCCTTAAATCGAAAATTTTTTTTCAAAAATCTTAAATTTTCCCAAAATTTACAATAAAAACAATGTTACTATTTATATCATAGATATTCAATATATAATATGTATTATTAAATATAAATTTAATAAATATATATTTTATATATCTATATATATATATTTTTGAAAATTTAACTGATAATTTTTTATTAACTAACTATTAAGATAGGTGAAATTTTTTTAATTTTAATAATTTTTGAATTTAAATTTTTTCCTTAATAATAACTTACTTTCAACGAGTGAAACCCCCCTTTGGATCTTTCTTACTATTTCAAACCAGCTTTAACTTTATATTTTTCTGAACAAATTTCAACCTGAGTTTATCAAAAGTTTTAATTGAAAATTTTTTTGCCATCAAATCGATCTGTTTTAATTTAAAAATTTTTTTTTTTTTTTTTGATAGATTTCATTTTTAAATCTATTGTTTTAATTCCTTCTATTTTTTTTTTATTCATATATTTTTTTTAATTTTTGTTAAAAAATTAAAATAAAAATTTAAATTCATCAATTGACTAACACTTTTTAAGATAGAATTTTTATTTTTAGCAAACTCGTTTATATTTGGAAATAGGACTTTTTTATATTCATTTTCCTCTTGATTTAACCCATTTAATTTGGCTTGATATTTCCATTGATTAATGTTTATCATATTCAAATTCAAGACTTGTCAATGGCATTTCAAAAATTAAATTCAAATTCAAATATAAATAAAAGAATTTTAAAATTGACCTTTTTATTATATTTAATAATTAACAAAAAAGAAATTTAGGAGGATCTTTTCAAATGAAAAATGAATATTTATAAAAATCATTTTTTGTTTCTCGATGAAAATTATTAAAACGCCAATTTAAACCTCCTGCTAATTTCAAATTCTAAAAATTTTAAAAATAAATTTTTTATTGAAACATTTTTAGATTTTAATTGAAAAAAAAAAAACATAAACTAAAATTTTTTATTGATGATGTTTCTACACATACAAAAATAACAACACACACAAAAATTTTTCAATTTTGAACTATATTTATATTTACAACACAATCCTTCATTTTTGTGTACATTTCATTGATTATGATTGGTTAAAGTTTAAAATTGATATAAGGAATTTTATTCAAATACCAAACATGCAACTTTGACTTTTTTTTTTATGGAAATAAATTATATTATTTAACAAAAAAAAATCAAATAAAATTAACCTTAGAACTTTTTTAAACTATCTTTAACCTTAGAATTTAATTTTCCCCACTTTTCATGTTAACAATTTAAATATATGATATCAAACATGGATTTTGTATGCATAATAATAAAGAATAATATATTCAAAATATTTTCGGCTAAAATATTTTAATATAATCTTTTCTATTTGATAATCCAATTGAAATTTTATTTTAAATTTTTAAGTTCTTTCATTTCAAGTTTCCGTTTAAATTGTTGTTCAAAATCTATGATGCTTAACATATCCCTTTCAATTTTTTTTCATAATATATATTTATATATATATATATATATATATTTATATTTGTTTTTTTACATTTAAATTTTTATTTGAGTATAAAATTTTTTCCCTCTTTATATATAAAAAATTACCTTTTTGATCTTCTTGAATAAAAATATTTATAAATATATATATATATATATTTGTGTGTGTGAACCGTGGAAAATAAGATTAAATTTTGAAATTTAAAAAAATTAAAATGAATTGAAGGAGAATCAATAGTCTTGAACTAAAATTTGTTTGAGAACTGAGAACAAAAAATGGATTTACAAATTTTTTAATTATAGAAAATACACTACAGTAAAAAAATATGGAATAAAATTGTATTAATTAAAAAATTGAAATATATATTATAAAGATATATATGGAATAAATATATATTTGATATATATATTTAATAAATATATAATATATATATATATATATATATATGATTCCAATTAATATATATATATATATATTTATATATTTAGTTTTGTGTT